>SNQJ01S0055879.1:20023-42203 GCA_010110895.2 Picea sitchensis
TTTATGTGGAAAAAAAAAGCAAGCTTTCCATCAATAAACATAATTTAGCACACAACCCTATCACAAGGGAATGGCATATCTCATACCAAAATGTCATGTATCTATAGTCAACTCCCTTCAATTTGAATATCAATTCAACCACAGACATGAGTTGGCAGTGAAACGAAACACATGAAATGGCTATGGACATGTGAAAAAGTGCTTTATTATGTAAACCACGTTTGAAATAAAACTCAACTCAATGGATTAGGTTCATGTGCTCTCAATGGTCTACTTCAAATAGAAACTAGTGTGTGCCTCTTAGTTATTGTTTCAATAGTAATTTAGTGATGACCGTGGCTAAGCTATGACTCTCCCTACAATTTCATTCCTACAATGACCCCATGAGGAATTCCACCATAAACTAATAACAATATATATATGCATCTCCGTATAGCTAGAGTGAGCCTATTGGTTAAGAACACATTTTCTCCTCGGAGGTCACTAGTTCAAAACCAATAGGGGGTAGAAGTTGTACATGTTTATCTATATGAGGCTCGTTGTGATGAGGCTCGAAGGGTAGGCTTCCCCAATGCATGATGTCTTGGCCCTTGCTAAGTCACAATTTCCTGATATTACTGGCTTGCAGGTTGTCATTGTTAGTTGCACACCATTTATTGTCTAAAAAACCAATATATATATATATATATATATATATATATATATATATATNCCAACACTTAATAAAATGTTAAAATGTTAATGAGAATGTCAACCTAAGAAGCATCGTAACATGACCACTCATTAAAATTTGTACAAGCTGAAAGATAAATAATTATGCGATAATTGGATTTATCAAAAGGTAGTGAATGGGACAAATACACCAATGCCAAACTATTAAGGGAACACCAATTAAAAGAAAACTAGGCTCTGAATATGTGATCCACATTACCACTCCAACATAAGGGACAAAACAACAAACTCCTTCCTACGACTTATAGGTGGATTCAATTTCTCACTGGTCCTTCAAAAAACATGATGATGCTCTGTAGTAGGCATGACGAGCAACAATGATGTTCTTCCTTTCTCCAACAATTAAATAAACAAGAAAAATAAAAAATTGGAAACTCTACAATACTACAACAACCATATTATGTGAGCCATTGATCTTGAATCTTAGAGATAAGCGAATGGTGTGCATTCTAGAGCATTTGGAATTTCTTAATGTCCAAGATGAATGAGTACATGAGGCAAAACTCATATCATTTCCATTAAATGAAACTTCACACCATCAGAGTTACCAAACAACCATTAGAATACTAGGGCACCAATACCAGGGCAGAATTACTGGGTGCCTGGGCCACTCTCCTTTTGGCCTCTAGACTAAATTTAGATACACTTCTGATGTTTGGGGATTCGCACATTATCATAGATTGGCTAAAACATAAAGGCAAGCTACAAGTCACCACCCTCGTGGGTTGGAAGGATAGGATCAGGGAACTCCAATCTTCTTTCATCAAACTCAACTTCAAACATATTTATCGTGAAAACAACAAAGAAACCGACTCACTCTCCAAGGCTGCACTCAAGAAAAAAGTCGGAATAATTACCTTGAATCTCTGGGTGGACGGGCAAGAGGGCCCCTCCCATGTTCTAAGATTATTTTAGGACAAGTAACAACTATAAATTAGAGATTTGATCAATCTTTATGACTTTCTTCCTTGTAGATCACAACTCTTAGCTCTGACATCCTCTCTTTCTTCCCCCCAATACATTTCCGCTCTCTGGTAAAATTATTATTGGCAGACAGAACTAGATTGTTTATGATCAACATGGATTTCCAATTTTCTTTTCTTCCAGGTATTTGTTAACCTTGGTTTGTAACCTCTCGATCGAACAAAATTATATCTCTAATATAATTGTGAATTTTTTATCTGGAAAAAAAAAACAACCATTACAATACAAAGTAGCTTCATTTTAAACTCATAGACATAAAAATAACAAAGTGAATAGAGATTCATCACACAAGAACTCAATATTTACCCTAGAAATCCAAATGAGAAAACCAACATTTGAATGGTTGCCCAGTCTCGATTTGGACAATTTTTGGTTACGATGTAGCTCATGAGCTTTTTGACATCCTCCTCTCTTGGTTAGCAAAAGCAAAATTCATTTGAGAGAAGGCCAACAATTTTGACCTTTCGTTCCCCATTCCTTAGTGTTTCTAGCATACTTTTATTTTCTATTTTTATTTATTTTTTTAATTTTCTCCCATTTATCTCATTTAATTTTACATTTGCATTGTCCTTAATATTTTATATAACTTCATTATATTGTCCAGTTGCACTCAAGTCTTACAACTGTTCGCTTATTTAGATCCAATTTAGATCACACCTCCCCATCGAGAGGTTTTTTTGGTCTCCAAAAGCTGAAAGGAAATCAATGTGAATCAATGTGCCTTTTGCGTGCTTCTTTGGAACAAAGCTCCAACTCTAACTCCTAGCCACAACTTTGACTCTAGCTTTGGCTCTAGCTATGTCTCTCACTTTGGCTCTAGTTCTTAGCTTGTTTGTTCTCTCAATGTAGAAGTGTACCCACTAAGTCTCACCTCTTACTAATCTTCAAATCCAATCTCTTTCATCAGAATTCATTTCCATCTTCAATGTGCAAATCTCTTGCATGTAGACTCTATCTCTATAGTCAATGAAGCCAAGTCAAATTATGGTTTTCTTGTTTAATGTGATCCCAACAAGCCATGCCATCACATAGCAATTCCACAAGATGATGTGTGGACTTCCTTCTATTAGGACCAATTGCTTTCTAGCATGGAAACTAATCTTTGTTGCTACATGTGCTTACCAACACTCTATCTCATCGCTTGAATGGCCTCCTTGGTGTGCCATCATGGCACCTTCTTCCACCCAAAACATTTGATGAATACTACACAAATATGGCTATAAATGACAATCATCAATAGGCTATAGTCTTGAGGATGAGGGAATGCCTCAATATTTGGATGGTACAAGGATGAGCCACTTTCATTGACCTCCCTGCACCAATCTCTGATACATCTCTAAGAAGGGAAACTTCTTTTGAAAAATTGTAAGTAGCAACTAGAATGGGGGCGACCATGGTTGTTGGAATCAACCCACTACCCTCTTTGATGGTGATATGAACCTCTAGTGCTTCTATCACTCCTTGGACAACTTTTTCTCCTTGAGTTGGAGATGCAATGAGTTATTTATCTATGTTAGGATTTACTTTCCACGCTCTTCTCTTGGTTGTGTGGTTCCTTGGGTGAAGCTTCAGATGAAGTCGCTAACACTTTTATTCCTACTACCCACTTACCTTGCAGTGGTGGAAAAAGTTCTTGGTGATGTTGTATGCACTGCTTGACATACTCCTTTTCTCACCTTGCCTTTGAATTTGTTGTTGGTTTGGGCAACTCACATTAAATCGGATGCTTCGAGAGAAGCTTGAAGAAGGGACTTGGTTGGGCATCCAACTTGTTGTATCTTAAGGAAAAGTTATGGATAAATCTTAAGTGAAGAGGTGTATATTGGTTGTAGTAAGCATAGATTGGCAAAGCCAATGTGACTGAGGCAAGGTAGTGTTGCATGACCTCGGGTGTTGGAATGACTTGGGGAAGACTCAAGTTGCAAAGAAAAATTTGGGTAGAATGCAAGTCCGTGACACATGCTTTCAATAGTCTACCTCAAATAGAAACTATCTTTTGTCTCTTTAATTATTATTTCAATTGTAATTCAACAATGATAATGGTTGAGCTATGTCTATCCCTACAGTCTCATTCCCACAATGAGTCCATGAGAAAATCCAAACACACACACACACACACACATATGACGAATCTCATTAAAATTTGTATGAGATGAAAGTTAAATAATGATGTGATAATTGGATTTATCAAAAGTTGGTTAATGACACAAATACACCAATGCCAAACTATTAAGGGAACAACAATTAAAACAAAAAATAGGCTTTGATTATGTGGAACGAATTACTACTCCAACTTAAGGGACAAAACAACAAACTCCATCCACTCATACGTAGGCAGAGGAAGGATAACCCCCCAGTAACGAAGACATTGTTGGTGCACTAGGTGTATCACCTATACAATCCACGTACGACCCCCAAGATTGCAGAATCAACCTGTACAACCTATAAGTGCATTCAATTTCTTGCTAGGGCAGTGTACGGTTTCTAAAATGACTATGGGCAGCAATGGATCCTTTATAAAACAAGATGATGACCTATAGTAGCCATGGCTAGTAACAATGACATTTTCCCCTTCTCTAATAGTCAATTAAACAAGAAAAATCAGAATTGGAAACTCTCTACAACAATGTAATAGTCATGTTATTTGAGTCGTTGATCTTGAATCTTAGAGATAAATCAATGATGTGCATTCTAGATTTGTTGGGATTCCTTAATGGCCAAGATGAATGAATACATGAGGCAAAACTCTGAGAACTTCCATTAAATGAAACTTCACACCATTAAAATTACTAGGAAGCCATTAAAATGTAGAGTAACTTCATTTGAAACTCACAACAAATAAAGAGATTCGTCACACAAGAACTCAATGTGTACTTGGGAAACCCAAAATGAGAAAACCAATATGCAAATGGTTGCTCAGTCTCTATTTTGACAATTTCTAGTTACAATGCAACTAATGGGTTCTTTGGCATCCTCCTCTCTTGGATAGAAAAAGCAAAATCCCCTTGAGAGTGAAATTACAAGAGGAATAGGGAGAGTTGGGGTAATGGGAAAGCCAACAACCTTGACCTTTCATTTCTTGTTCCTCAATCTCTCTCCTATTTTAATTTTCTATTTTTATTTAATTCTTTATTTTTCTTTTCATTTGTCCCATTTGCTTTTACATTTGTATTGTTCTTAATATTTATATAACCTCATTAATTTATGAATTACATTTAGGTATTGAGTCTTATAACCATTCACTTGTTCAGATCCATTTTGGATAACAATAGAATCACAAAGTGGAAGATTGGAGTTGGTTACTCGCCAAAGTGGAAAAAAGAATAGGACATTGGTATAATAGGTGGTTGTCATTGGGTGGTCGCTACATCTTATTAAAATCGGTCCTAGAAAGCCAACCAATTTACTGGATGTCCTTGGCGGTTATCCCCAACTCAGTTCTCAATAAGATAGGGAAATTTATGTTCAGTTTTCTTTGGAATGGAAGTAGTGAGAATTTTCATTACCATCTTTACAGGTGGGAGACTCTAACAAAACCAAAGAACTGTGGCGGGTGGGGTTTCCAAAACTTATTCCATTTCAATAAAGCTCCGACGGCAAAGACTTTATGGCGAGTGTTAACAAAGGATGGTATCTGACACATAGTGATTAAAGATAAATATCTACCTTATGTTTATGTCACTAATTGGCTCAGATCGACAACCTTTCAACCGTCAACAACATCACAAACTTGGAAAAGTCTCCTAAAATTGGTCCATCTTCTTACAAATTGGTTGAGTTGGAGACTAGGTTCGGGTCACCATGTTCATATTGGCAGAGATAGAATTCTGGGTATGGGGGAGATATCCTTTCTGTCCCAAACTCTTTTATCCATCTTAACACAGAAAAATATCACTTTACTCTTTCAAGCTAGGGGACCGCCTTGTCAAGACTCCTATTCTGCACAATGGATAGAGAGTAACGAGTTGGGAATCTCAGGTGAAGTGGCAGAGGAATGGGATCATTATCGCAAAGCTCTTATAGGATCAAGGGTCTTCCTACATGACATAGTTGATGAGTTGATGTGGATTGGGGGAGATGATTCGGGATACCTTTCTGTCAAAAATGCTTATATTGCCTTATTGTCGACACTTTGGTGGGTGGAGGTTAAAATTCTAGAAATAGAATTTACCATTAAAAATAAATTTTTTTTATCTGGTTGGCAGCGACAAACAAAATACTATCACGGGACAACTTACAACAAAAAGGTTGGGAAGGACCTAGCTGGTGCCAACTTTGTAAAAAAGATTATAAGAATATAAGCCATCTTTTCATCCATTGTCCCTTCACAAAATTGGTGTGGGCGAGAATCCAAACTGGGAAAAAGATTAAAAAAGATTGGGAAGGGAACAATCTGATAGATTGCTACACAAAATGGCTAGAGGAGAAGACTGTCCCAACTACACTACCTGCTCTAATTTACTCGAATATTTGGTTAGAGAGAAATAAAGTATTTTTTTAGAAGGGTTCTCCTTCAATCTTTTTTGTGGTCACAAAGTCCCTTGGAGCACTAAAAAGGAATATTGGTCATCAAGAACCCCTTCGTTTACGATCTTGTTTTGTAACGCATCGATTAGGCACTACAGTGGCATGTTTTGATGGACCAGCACAATCAAATGGAAAACAATGTGGAGAAGGGGGGGTTATCAAAACTCCAAACCTTTCAGTTTACAGATGGATCTTTAACTGTGGAGAAGGCACAAATACAAGGGCATAATTATTGGGAGTGTGGGCAACTTTAACTTTGGCAACTCGGTTGGCAATAAGTGAAATCTAGGTTTTGGGAGATTCCAAGGTTGTAATTCACTGGTTAAACGATAAAGGAAGATTACAGGCATGTGCTATAGAAAGCTAGAAGCTTAGAATCAGGGACCTTTTAAAAAATTTCAAAGAAATTAGTTTTGCTCATATCTACAGGGATTTCAATAAGGAGGCGGATATACTATCCAAACAAGCTATTCAGGCTCCAGAAGGAAGAATTACCTTTTACAAGTGGGTTGATGGGATAGAAAGCCCCAAGATGATCCTAAACTTGTACTAGTGCTGGAATTAAGATTCTACTGTATTTTCTTTTTCTTGCATCACATCCAGTGAAACTATGTATTAGGAGAGTTGAAGGACTTATAGGCAGGCTGCATGTTTATTTTGGCTTAGTTTTTGATATCCATTTTGGTATATTTTGATAGCTTTTTGGTATCTCGGGGCTTGGGGAAACCCAAAGAGTAAATGATCATAGCCGATTCTTATGGCTAGTTTATCGTTGATATTATAAAGACTTGAATATATAAACAAATTATTATCAATATAATTGAGCTAATTTTCTATTGGAAAAAAAAACAATAAAATCACATTGACAAAATGGAACCTTTCTTATTTCTCTGAGTTGGAGTTTTTATAAAAAACCATGTTACCTCAACAAGTGGTGTAGGATAACCATATGATATGGTCTGGCCTCCCTCAGATAATCCATATATGCTATACACCAAACAAAAATCTACCCCAAGAATTTTGAACAGGTCTTTATTCTTAATACACCAATGTGCTTTAGGAGACCTAAATATTAAGAGTTTCGATCCACTGTTTAGTCTTGATATAGTAGTCCACTTAAAAGGACCTAAATATCAACTTGCAAGAGTCTAAATTTGCGCAGCCTTGTTTAAACTAATGTTGTATTATTTGTTGCTCTTATGATTGAAGCTTTAAAAAGAAGATTAGAGGAAGAGTTTGAGGTACGCATATCACTTTGTAATTAGTCCTTTCCTACTTTCATTTATGTCCTTTCTTAGTTATTGGTTTGTGTTGGCCATTATTGGCCATATTTCTTGCCATAAGGCATCCCTATAATAGGTCACTTGGAACTTGAAAATTGATAATTTGATCTAAGCTTTTTCCTAATGGAACCTCCAAAGAGACTAAGGATGTTTCCCCTAAGGTTTTCTTCGAGTTAATGAGATTGGGTCCGATGAAACCCCTCTTTTAAATGTTCATTTTCTAATATGAAGTCATGTGCATGAGCCTCACGATGACATTTTAAAACCTTATTTCTAATATGAAGTCATGTGCATGAGCCTCACGATGGCATTTTAAAACCTTATTGAAGTTTGGATGGAGGTGCTTGAGCCTCACGATGGCATTTTTAAAACCTTATTAAAGTTTTTTTTTCTATTTTATTTTATCAAATGCTTGCATGTGAGGAAATTGCCTCTCATTCTATGGTTTTTTTTTTAAAGAAAAAAATACTTCATATTCAATATTTTAAAGAGGAAATCATAATATAGATAGTCTTAGCCAAAGAGTGAAAGAAAGGGGTATCATAAGCCTCCCCTTATAGTCCTTTTTGACATAAATATAGTCATCTGACATTGAATAAAAACAAATTTGATGACAAGGTGTAATATTTCCCTTTACAACCCAAAAGACCTTCAAACTTTGAAACACAGACTTCATAAATTACATAGGACTAACCAAGGCTATAATAGCTTGTGTCCCTAGGCCAACCAAAACCAACAAAAAATTAATAGACAATCTTCGAGGATTTTCATGCCAACACTTTGTCTTTGAATTCTTTCTCAAGGAGAGTTCCTTCTTGAAGAGAAAGTTCCTATTTTGACAACTTATCATCTCGGGAGTTTAATTATTTGAAGATGTGGGTAAAAGAAAATCATGAAAACCAAATTCTTTCATATATGACTTTGCTCATAATAGGAGATAAAGCTATGTTTTAGATTTTGCATTTTCCATTGGAACAATCTACGAGTATCTTAGAATCTCCCAGAACATAGAGTTTATCCAAACCTCTTTCAGATGTAGCATTTAAAAGCATCCAAAGAGTGAAGAATTTATCTCTAATCCAAGGCTAACACCAAATTTTGAATGAAATAAGTCATTTAGATTAAGGAAAAGGAGATCCCCTACACCAAAAATACCTAGGGATCCTTGGCTGGCCCCATCAAAGTAACCTCATTCAATCTTTTGATTTACAACAACTTCTTTGATGACCCTCAAAGATTTTTTTTAGAGAGACTTCCAGCTCCCTTGAAAATAGAACCTAATCCTATGGGTTACTTAACAAGCAAGAATACATTTTCCTTCAAAGATCGTTTTGTTTTTGTATAACCAAAGATCCTAGCTCACATAGAAGGGGAAAACTTTGATGTTGTACATTAATCTATCTTCAAACCATCTAAAGAAGCAATCCACTAGGGTGTCTTTGTTCCATTTGACCATGTCATTAATACTAAAAACTCCTTGAATAACCCCATGCCACACATATTTAGTAAAAGGGAAATGAACAAGAAGGTGGTTTACTAACTCATTATTTATCCCATAGAACACACCACCCCAGACCCCACCAACAAAATTTTTGACCATTGCCCCATGTTAATATCTTGTTTGAGATTGCAAGCCAAATAAATATTCTAGTCTTTAATGGATTGCCAAACTTCCATATACTTTTCCACAACCATACTTTGTCTCCTCTAACCTTTCCCTTCATTCTAGCCTTGCATCATTGTTTTTGTAGTCAAAATACTTGTTGTCGAGTTCTTATACCATTTTAGTTCATCTCCCCAATATGCAATTCCAATGATACTATTTTTGAGTTATGAGATGACTTGATTCCACTCGTGATCCAATTCTCCTTCCAATCCTAATTGGTTAGAAAATTTCCATTCTCGTGTCCATCCTATATCGTGGCTTGCAAATCTTGTAGGTTAGAATCCTCAAATAATGTAACATAGAGAGTAAAGGGACATACAATTTGTAATTTCCATTTCTCCCAATCTAGGTTACCTCCCCAACCCTTGTATTACCTCCATTACATATTGCCCAAGCTATTCATTTTACTACTAAAGGGTTGCTCTTAACAAATCCTTTCAAACATTTGATCAAGATTTTTAATATTTTTTCCTCAACCTTAGCCAATCCCCCACAGATACACCCATTAAGTATTTTCATTTCGTCACCTTACTCCATAAATTATCATTGAAGAGCAATCTCTAGAGGATTTTTTCTTGTAAATCTTGGCTAAAAATGGATGCTTTTTCACCCCCCCCATTGTCTTCCTTTGGTTTAACTAACTTAGTTCACTTCACTAGGGGAATTCCTTCAACAACTTTCTTTCTAGTGCACAAGAAACTAAAGCAATTTTTTCTAATTTTGTCTAAAATGTCTTTTGGATATGTGTAATAGATATCTAGTAGATAAGGATACTCTCCAAAATACATTTTAATAATACTAACATACCTCCCCTTGACCATAATTTGTGACATCAAACAAAGGTGCTTGCTTCAATCTTGTTGTATAATCATGTCTAATCATTGCATCAACAATTGTGAGGCTCTAACAATAACCCTAGGTATTTTACTTCTACATCCAACACCTCACGCTTCATATGGAACAACTGCAAATTTCTCTCTCCTCCTCTTCATCTAGGCTATTGGTTAGCATAGAGGAGTTATGCATATTTATTTCCATGCTAGTGACACCGCAGAAAAGCTCTAGAATTTCCTTCAGATTATCCATCTCTCTTATTGATCCATGGAAAAATAACAATATATCATTTAGAAAGAGAACACATGAGATGGTCAAGGACTCAACCATCTTAAGTCCCTATGTCTTGCCCTCTATTAAATTTCGCGCCCAACACCCAACAATTTAATTCCTAGCAAACCCTTGCTTTGGTAAAATTATTAAGTAGATTTTACTGAATAAAAACATGATTTGTTGTTAACAATCTAAATAAATAAATCAATGGAAGCACAACAAGAAACCATACGCATTTGCACACATAATTTTTTGGGTAAATACCCCTAGAAAAACCCCTAAGGGAAAACCAATACTTTGTTTATTTTATTAATATTAAATTTGGGCTCTCATCCTGGAATAATGGCCCACCTGAGGAATAATAAAAAATAGCAAATATCCTAACCTAACACACCTCAATATCTATCCTTCGAACTTAGTAGATGCTACTCCTTTGTTTCCCCTTGCTCCTTTCCTTAGACCTTGCCCCTACACACTTGAATGAAAGTCCTTCTCCACCCAATTCAATGAGATCTCACTATCTCACTATGTGTGTGTCTCCTCCTCTCACCTAGGTTTTCTTTTATAATCTTGAGTTTACCCTAAATCCAAAACCCTAGATCTCCAAAGTGATTAATGGTTGAAATTAGATCTCACCTTCACTTTATGATCTGATGGATATGATTTAATTTAACTCACTAATGCCAAATACTTGGGAATTTAATTAAATTAAACTCCATTAATTACAAAAAGGTATTCACTTTAATAATCACTTGATTAAAGTGAATCTCCTAAGCTTCATAAGGTATCAATGACGAGTTCCACATGTTAGACACAAAACCGATGTGGAAGTACCTATCCGATGCTACAAACATCAACACTCCCTCTTAGCGAGGAAGATACTTCTCAAAGAGCCACCTGGAACTGGTTCTCCCTATGACCCTGATACAATGTCTCACACATCATCCTACAGATTAGAATCCCTCCAACCATGTTGGTCAACTGCTCCCTGAACACTAATAGTCACAAAACCAATGACGCTACATATCAATGCCATGAAGTTTGGAAACTTCGTTGAAGGCCTGCTCCTGAGCATCCATTAATGTTAGCTCATACCAAGTAGGTCTCCTAAAAAAACTAGAAGGGGCTAACTCCCTCTTCCCGTATGAAGGTTGAGTCCTTGATGGACCCAGGAATAACAACAATGATTTACTGTACCCTTGGTTTCCTACTTTACTTGTCAACCCGGGGTTCGTACAAACTTAAGAGGTGATATGCATTATATGTGTAGTATGCAATTGTCATAGCAACAGTTTGAAAAAGGATCAAAGGCCGTGTATGTGCAGGAAATCAAATGATAGTAAGCAGTTCTAAATTAATTGCTTGAAGGAAACACACCAAATTGAAAGTGCAGCTAAATTAAAGTGCATGAAAATAATTTATCCTACTGCATCAAAGATTACTGAATCATGAAAGTTAATCTGAAGTAAAAGATTTATCTAATCTGAAGGTATAGCAGAGAACTGATATAAAAGTAGAGTTGTAAGTTAAGGCATAAAAATTGTAAATGAAACTACACTAATGCATAAGCAAAACCATGTAATCCTTTGATCATTATCAATACAAATGTTCTTTTATAGTTTGTTGATTCTTTCAGGAAAATTAAGACTAAGCGAAGTCAAAATTTGAAGCTAAAACAAACCTACAAGAGATTTCTACAGGAACTGTGCATTTCTACAGGCTCTGCACAGTTTCTACAGGATACTCCTACATGAGGAAAAATGAAGTTTAAAAAGGTAGTGCAAGTCTTTAAAAGCATTGACAAAGCTAGACTATAAAATAAATGAAGTGAATCTATGGTTCTTAGACTTGGGAGGCACTTAGGGGTGCTCTAGAAGGTTATCAAACGTTTCTATAGGATGTTGCTACAACTGGCCAATTAGTCAAAATCTTTAACATAAATGGAAATTTATGATGCAAAGCTAAATCTAACTTTAATAGAGGATGAAACACTGTCTAAGAAACAACTACTATGCATGAAAGCTACAGAAATAGTAAAAAGGGTCCTTGAGCCCTCTTGGATGGGCAATACCCAAAAAGCACAAGGAACCTATAAATAACTTGTTAGCACCAATATTTTTTTTAGCGCCTAGCCATCATCAAACATCTCCAAGGGTCGGTTTCAAAAGGAAGTTTTATCATTTCTTATCTTCATTTCCATTTGCAAAAATGCACTACAGACTGGTTCAATTCGCTGCGAACTATAAGTGCAATGCTAACTTTCTAGTTGCTAGAGACTCTTGGCACGGTGAACTCTTTGTAGTATATTGATGGTGGATGAAAAGCTTCAAGGACTGATTGGTTTGGTTTTCTGCAACAAGGAGTGAGCTTTATATACCAAGAACTTTGCTTGATGTACATTTTCACTGCCTGAAGGTGTATTATAATTGAACCCTAATTGTTGTAATTTTTCTACGCGCTACAAACTTTTTCACATGGTAATTTTCTACAGTCCTTGTATCTTAAGCCTTTGCAGACCCAAGTTTCTTGTTTTCATACCAAAAATATCAGTTGCAACCATTTATTACAACCATGACCCTATCTGCTGCAAATTATGGTTAGTGTTACAGACTGTATTCTTTGTATGCACTGCAAACATCATTGTGTGCTACGAACCCTTTGTTTCCTCATTGGTAAAACCCTCGCTCACTATCTTTTCACTCGGGTTTGAAGTATCCTCTCTTTTGAAATATTTTTCCTTTCCAGACTTGGGATTTTTACAAACCTCTTTCATTAAAACCTTGTCTAAAATCATGTGTTGCAAACTTGACTTTGTGCTACAAACCTGACTGTGCACTGCAAATTGAAGGATTGCATCGTGAATCCTCTATTTTACATAGAATTGCCATGAATTTTTCCTGATTGCAGCCTCATTCAGTTTAGGGATTTTTTTTCTTTCCTCTTATCTCCTACTTGCAGTCCTTTCATTCTCACATTGTTGATGTACATGAAATTTTCATTCAGTAAATCTTAAATTGTGCAAAATTCAAATCAAAAACCCTAAATATTCATGTTTTCATCATACATCTGATAACAACTGTTATTAAAGGGAAAAGGGTTTTAAATCAACTATCATGGACAATCAACAAGGTAAGAAGGTTCACAAAGGAGGAGAAATTGTCAGGGCTGAGCCCCATGACCTGTAGCTTATAAACTCAGAACCATTTTTCAGAGAAGCACTAGGAGAAGATGAAAATGATGCATCATTTCTACATCAACATAAAATTTTTCCATGATGTATTTTTATACACATCTTTATAATTCTCAGGAATGACTTTGTCTTAGCTGCTATTATCACACTCATATGACTTTTTGCAAAGGTTACTTCATGTTTCAGAAGATTGTAGCATGTTCTAAAAGGTTTCACATATTTATGTGCAAGTTTTAACAGTTGAAATCAATTTTGAATGTAAAAGCGCACCTATAGGAAAGTTCGCAACGCGTGCTGTCAAAGGCGTTGCGAACTCGTAGTTTTGGGACAATTTGTAGCGAATTAGTACACAATAGAATCATATTTTCACAATAACTTTTAAATGTCGATCTGGGTTCTTCTAAATTTTTTTGTGAAGATGAATCATTATATTATTGACTTGCTGAACAAAAATTAGCCTGACCTAGTTCGTTATTTGGGAGAAAAGTTGAAATCATCACCTACAGGAAAGTTTGCAACGAATCCTGAAATTGCACTGCAAACTCTAACAGTCTCATAAATCCAAGTTGTAGGAGGGATGCCACCTGTCTGAGGAGGTTTGAATGGGTTCTCATAGATCAGTTAAACACCAAGGGACACTTATACCTAAGATTCAGCTCCACTGAATATCCATGCAATGAGCTGGTTGCAATTGCATTTATTCTAAAAGATAGTTTCCAGGAATCAAGGAATTAGTTGGATTTTATGTTTTCCACATATCTCTAAGGCATAGAATCCTATGCATGGAATAGGTTGCGACCTCCTAGAGATATTATTGATGTAATTTTCTATTTAATGGATGAGAGGAATCCAAAAATGGGGACTAGAGAGAGTTAGGAGAGAGCTTGAGGCAGTTTAGCTGTGTATGTTGATTTGTAAGCCTGTTAGGCATATCAAAATGTAACATTTCTGCCATTAGAGATTCATGAGATTTGTTACTATCAGATTGTGTTTTCTCTGTTTTTTCATTTTTCATTTTCCTCTTGCTTAAATGAATTTAAGACATTGAGGATCAATGCTTGTTCATGGGAAGGGGATTCATGAGCTGCAAATGATTTGTAGTGATTTCCTTCTTTCACGATTTTTGTTCAAGTATTCTTTTAATTCATTTTGCAAAGAGGATCATTGCTTGATGAATATTTCTTCTTAGTGTTATCTACTTCATTCTTCTCTTCATCATTATATAGCCATTTTGTCTGGTAGGCATCTTGATTGCCTTTGATATTCAAAATGTTATGACTCAATTACCAATGGAATGTCTCTACAGACAGTCTAATACTCTCTTTCTTGCTAATCCACCAACCATAAAATTGATTTAATTATTCAAATTCTGATGGGTATCAGGCATACACTTACAAAAATCTAGATGTGACTTCTAGTGCTAACAAAACTCTTAATAGACTGAAGGAAAAACCATTTTATTTATAAATATCAGTAGGACATCAATAACATCAAATCTCTTAGTCTTGAACAACAAGTCTTGCAAAACAATTCCATACAATACTTCTGCAGAAATTTGTTTTATCCTCTTTCTTAGACTAGAAGCCTATATATAACTAGCAAGTTTAACCTCCCTTCCTAAATCAAGGAGAGTGATGAGTAAATAAGGGATATCATCCCTTTACATATATATTATTGAATTGTTGTTGATCATAAGTGGTCATAAATGTACAAGGAGCACTCTTGGAGGTATGTGTAGATAGTTTCCATTGATCTTTGGCTAGAAGCCCATTCAAGGAGACAAAATCCCTTATTTCTAGGAGATTGGTGCCCTTGACTCCTGCAGTTCAACTTGGTTGGTGGATGCCAAAAATACTAGTGCAAAAAGGTATATTAGACACAAAAATCCACCTCAATCATACATTCATTAAACCACATACAAAACTACTCATGACTGACTATTACATATGGTCAAAAATAAAACATTAAGCCATTTTGTGGTGTAAAAATATGTCAAAGATGAGCATTTAGAATATACAATAATGAGGCTCATCATCACCCCCCAGCTGAAATCTTGCACACCCTTTGTGCAACCAAAAAAATGGTCTTTCTAATTTCACTATTGTTTTCGATGTTATGTACTCTATTTTTGTTTGTTGTTCCTTTGTTGTTTGTTATCCTTCTACTTCTCACTGCCCTTTTGTTGCTCAACATAGTGTAGTTGTTCATTACCATGTTGTTCATGTTGTTGTCTGTTGAATTCTTCTCTCATATCCCAAGCTAGGTACTTGGTGACAACTTGTTGATCATGGTATCCTTTATTTTTCACAATGTTGGTCCAATCTACTTCTTCCTTTCCTAGTTGGAGGTCAGTCATATGAGCTATAGGGAGAAAGAGTGGAGGGCTCATCCTTATCCCAATCCAATTAGTTCTCATCCTCCTTAGAGTTTCTTTATACCATGGGGTTATGAGGAGGGAAATATGTAATGTGTTTGGAGAGTGAGGCTGTATGATTCTCATTCCAAGAGGTAATGAATTCCATCTTCTGTGGCAAGCCTCAGCTGCTACTTCTCCCAACAATCTTAGTGTGTCATCCATGTGGGCTATGACCTCCCTTTGTTTGGTTGTCCACCCTGGAGTTATCTATTTATCTAAGGAGATGCAATGGTGATTTTTTATAACATTCTTTGGCATGACAACCTCTGCTCTGATCCAAAGGGGTGCTTTTTGCTCTTCTTCTTTGTACTTTTTGAATTCCTCTACCCTCATTTCCTCATGCCTTAGCCAAGAAGAAAAGGTCATCAATTACACATCCCCTACATATGGATTGGGATTCCAGTTGTAGGGATGTGGTAAGACAAGGTTATGCAGGTAGAATTCACAAAGTTGGGCTTTCTCTTCTATGTTACAACCCTGGTATGCATCTAGAAAATATTTGGGTGTATTCAGGTTGAATTTCACAAACTTGGCTAATTCTGTGATCTGATTCTTGTGCCTCTATTCTTTTAGGAATAATGTATATGTTCTGGCTGGTGGCCTACATTCCAACATTTCTTCAGATACTTTGGCTATAGTTTTGATTGTTTCTTGCATGATCTCCACTTGTTCATTATTCTCATGTATATCTCTTATTACCTTGTTCAAATGTTGTTGGAGTTTCTAGTTCTCGACCTTCAACTTCTGACTATAATCTACTTTGAGCATAGTCATAATTTGGAACTTCTCTTGCATGAGTTGGAGTTGTTGTTCAAACTCTTGAGAAACCTCTTCTTTAATCTTTCCCTTATTATCTTATGCCACCCTTTTCCACTTGATGGCATTACTATTGCACAAACTGTAGGTTGGGAAAAGCCTAACCCAATCCACAAGATGATGATAACTATGTGAGAGTCTACCCAATGTCACCTTAGATAAACCATCCCCTTGTTTTAGTGAAGGATAAATCCAACACAAGGGGGAAATATCGGGTGACCCTAGGGGGAAATGAGATAGAAAGTGATGTTATGGAAGTGAATCCCCTATAGTTCAATTTGTGGAGATATGTAAGGCTTGGGATGAAGTCGCGTTTATGAGGGAAGGTTTCCAAGAAGTGGTGTACCTACAAAAGATAGTTGTACCTTCCTGAGACACAAGAAGAGATGAGCATACAAGCCTAAAGTTTAGGTGGACAAGCAAGTTAAGATTTTTGTCCCAAAATAATTCAATAAACAAGAATATATATCAACAAAGAACAAAGCTAATTACTGTAGAAATAACCACTCAAAGCATCAAAGATGTAGATTAGTTCCCAATACTTCAACACAAACTTCGATGGTAATTAGAGGGTTGTTCAAAGATGTTATTGCAGAGATATTGTAAACCCTTATGGCTGTAGCAAAATATTGCTACAAGAAATATTTTCAATCACCAAAAACTACAAGTAAACCACCCAAAAGATGCACAATGTCAAGTAGATTATTATGGCAGCTTTCTAGCAAAATTTGATAGTTGAAAAGAGAGCAAAAGTAAAGGTTTGAGAGAAATTTGTTGTAGCCCTAATGGTTGTAGCTTAAATTTGTAACAAAAACAATATCTCCTTATCCAATCAAGACACCCTATGGGCCTTAGGAAGCTTAAAGCACATAGAAAATATTCCAACTAAGACAATTTCAATATCTCTCTAAATCACGTTTACCAATGCAAATAATTTATTTCTCCAATGCCAAAAATGATTAGTGCCTTTTCCAAATGGGTTGTGGAGTATTTTTATATTAATTAAGGCCTACTAAATCTCAAGGGGTGTAATCCCTTTTACTCCCTTGAGATAACAACTATAACAAGATAAAGTCTAGGAGGGTGTAAACCCTTTTACTCCTCCTAGCAACCTTTGCAATAGCCTTTTCAACAAACAAAAATGATAAAAGTTGGTGGAGGTTGTAAAGACTTATACTCCTCCAAGGATCTATCCAATAATAACCATGGAACAAGAAATAAACCTAACAAAGTGCATATTTTTCTTGCCAATTCCAAAAAATGTCAAGACAAACCCTAGTTGCCAAGTATTTTTCATCATCAAAGCAAGAGAAAGAGACAAGGAGACAAACCATAGCACAAGAGAGAGAGGGAATGAATTTTATCAAGAGGGGTGCAAATTTCAGCCAAGTAGTCTTCTTCAAATGGGAGAGATATGATGAAAATGAAACATAAATGATCCTTATTTTTACAAATCCTCTAAAAGGTTTTTGTCCAATTAACTTTAGGGTAAACCACAAAGTAAAAGGTCAACAACGCTAGGTTTTCCCCTTTACAATTTAAAATTTTATTTTGCACAAAAGAAACCCTACAATAAGCATGACGTCACATCTTCGAGGCAACATTTTGACACTTTTAGCAAATCATTGAGCTTGGAGATGAAATGTTGGGCCTCCAATGGCCTCCCTCTCATGCACTAGGGTCTCCTCCATCAATCCAAGGTCTCTCTCCATCCAAAAGGTGCCAAGTGTCAAGTCAACCATACCACCACACCAAACCCTATCCCTAGGGTGATGTGAATCCCTCCAAATGTGATGTTTTGACTTCCAAAGGCAAATTGTTGGACTTGTAGGGGCTAGGAGGGGTCATCCAAGGTGTCTCTCAAGATTTCAAAGGCTTTCATCATCATCCGGTGTGCGGGTCTTGGTATCCATCCTGTGGACTTCATGCCCCAAGGAAGCCCAAGCTAGGCTTGTTCTTCAAAAATTGTCCACCAAGAAATGTCACGCAAAGACAATGAATACGCCCTCTAAGGATCTCAAGTCAAACATATCATGATAAGTAAATAAAATCAATAAAATAGTCATCTAAACATGTGCATAAAAAATCACCTCATCAAATTAAAAAAGTCCTCAAAGACCCTATGCAACTTTCCAAGTTTAGGTATGGGAGGGTTGACAAAGTGACCTATTGGGAGAATTATCCCCTAATTCAAGGAGTGTTTCCCAGGTGGACCCTCTTTTAAGCCATGTGTAGAAGATGAAGTGGATGGGGGAAGACATTTGGGCATGGGGTTCATGACATACAAGGGATCCTAATGTCTCATTTATGGGTGCCTTTGTAGAGGGTGGGAGGGAGGAAGTCCTGCTAAAAAGGGAAACCACCAGCATGATCATCCTAGTAATCCTAACTAAAAGTATAGCCACAATACTGATCAATCCATCTATGAAGAGGACTGCCACGTATAGACAATGACTCTTCTTCATCTTTACTTAGAATATCACTAGTCCCTGAAGGCTTAGAAAATATAAGAGATCCCAAGAAAACCTTATGATTCCCCAGAGAAGAGGAAACATGATAAGGGAAAACCTCAGGTCCTAAGAACATCACTTTTCCCACATCCAAAATATGTTGCTTCTTCATCTGCAAATCTTTCCAAAGGGCCCTAAGATGAAAATACTATTGTTCTATGGTAGTATTCTTTGACTGATTTGGAATGGCCATGTACCGGTATCTGTCTAAATCCAGGGGCGAAGGTGGTTGAAAGTTTTCATAGAACAAATTTGTATCCCCAAAAGGATATGCATCACAACTCCCAAAGGATGATTGAAGATCACCCTGAGTATGCTGCGACAAGTCATCCTTGAATGGATGGAACAAATCAATAACCATATCATTATCAGGCTGCCAAACATCTTAATCATATACACATGAAGACTAGTCCTCCGAGGACGACAACTCAAAATATTTTTCTTGAGAGTACCTTCAATGTCATAAATAAGATCACCATAAAAAATGATGCAACCCACACCCCATATATGTCTCCCAACATGTATGAAATCATCAATATGTTGATCAACCATGTCAAAAGGGTCTTCCACAAGATAATCCACATCACTTATGTTGATCAATTATTCATCTTCAAGTGCATGAGGCATGACAATTTCATCTTCTTCAAAAAGGAAAGCATATAACAATGTCGTCTCTAGGCCTTCTGCAAGAGAAACTTCACCAAGATTTTTTTGACAACTTTCTTCATAGATCTCTTCTTCTAGCACTTCTTCATTTCCAAAATCATGGAATAAAGCATCATCAAAGTTTTGAAAAGGATTATAACTTGCCATGTTCCCCTTTTGATGTGCAAGAGGAACAAAATACTGGATTGTTAGAATATAATGGATGTGCTCTTTTTACCATTGACAATATCGCTATTGTCACCCAACCATAGGCCGAAGCCACCCTCCGAGCACCTTAAACTTGACAGAGAATCACTTCGGAAGAAAACTTTAGGCTAGATAGTCAACCAAAGGGTAGCACACCTTTCCCCAAGGAAAGTGCACCAACAAGAGCGGATCAGATAGTCCAAACCCTAACCAAGAGATAGTCCAAGCCAAACGTGATCTGCTAACTGCAGCAGTTGCAATGGAAGCTCTCCTCAAACCTACGCACAAAACTGGGCACTGCAGTGTGCACAAGTGCTGCTCTGCAATTCTGAGACTGCCCGCTAGAATGAATACTGGCCTCCTGTATTTATACTAATTCTGGCTAACTGCCTGGGCCGACTTCTCATTTTGGGTATCTGTCTGTTCAGTATATATTATTTCTTCTGGCCGACTTCTTCTATTGGAGGCTAATAACCTAATACAAGTTATCTTCTTGCGCTGACAAGTCTTCTAGGGTCATTAGCCAACTCATTAGGGTTTCTTCTTTCTTCCCGAAATATTCTATTCTCGTCAGGTTTACACGTGGAGGTAAATACCTCCCGCAGCTACCATAATATCAACACTCCCTCCTAGCTAGGGAGGTATTACAAGTAATGGTCTTAAGCACAAAACATACCATTCACCCGGTAGCATCAACATAGTTGTATAGACTAGATCATGACTAGATCATGAGCACCATCATCATCATCAGTGTCATCAGCTGCATCATCTCTCGAAACCATACTCTATCTGAGTAATCATACATGATGCTCACTCCACAGAGTGATACAAGAGCCATTCTTCTAATCTAGAAGAGTAAATGTTCTGAACCATTTTATGTCTGGGAAATCTTTGTTGAAAAGTCAACAAGAAATATGTGTCTAATTTATTTTTCCCTTAAATAAATTGGACAATAAATATTAATCTATTATTTCATTCATAACTGAGTGAGTTGGATTTGTAACATAATCATAAGTGTAGTTAAGTGAGTTAAGATCAGTTGTACTAGTTGCAACTAAACATGCACTAGTGAGAGTTCAGTGAATCAGTGAACTCACATGCAACTGAAGATTTACCACGGTTAACTACATGCATGTCAGATCCATTGGAGACCCAGTTGAGATAGCAGGTGAAAGGGACAGTTTGGCTATCAATTGTGATTTGATCACACATGCAGTGGATATGCTTATGAGCAGGTGAAAACTAGGCAATTTGTGTATGATTCGATCATTGTGAGAATTCGGATTGCAGAGTTTGTGCAAAGGAGGCAGGATGTCTGGACACGGAGAATTGGCGCATGTATTCGCTAATTTGTGTATGATAGTGTGAGATGATTGTGTTGTACTGAGAGCTCTTGGATTAGAGTTTTGTATGAGATTGTTTCATAATTCATGATATACATAATATATGATAGTGGGGTTTTTAGCTTTAGGTTTTCCTGTAAAAACTTATGTGTTATGTGTTATTGATATTTCACTTTGTGCTCATGGTTGTGATGGTGGTTTAATTGCTTCCACAATAATAATAGTAGAAGTGATTATGTATTTAACAAGTGGCGGAAATTGTTAGATCAGGAGAATCGCAGGGATACTCATTTGGGTATCGAAATTTCTACATGGTATCAGAGCCACGGAGGCCACGGAGCTATGGAAGTGAGGTGTGAAAAAAATCGTGTTCTCGCAGGGTGCGAACCCTAGTACTGAAGACTACACTCATTTTTCAGGAACAATAATTCTCGCACCCTAGACAAAGGCAGGGTGAGAACTTCATTGGCATTATCGCAGGCAAATACACTAGCAGGGTGCGAACTTCCCTCACCCTACAGTGGAGTACAGTGCGAACTTCCCAGGCAAGTTCGTAGGCAAATACATAGGCAGGGTGCGAACCCCCCTCACCCTACAATGGAGAAGGGTGCAAACTTCCCAGGCAAGTTTGCAGGCTACACACAGGCAGGGTGCGAACTTCCCTCAAGCTACTCTCAGGAGGGGTGCGAACCTCCCAGGGAAGAGGGATTGCAGGGTTGAGTTTTGGTGGTTGGATAACATTCAAATTTGCAAT
>SNQJ01S0055879.1:44347-54862 GCA_010110895.2 Picea sitchensis
GCAATAGGGAAGTTGCTTTCCTGTGATTTAATTCAGAACTTCAGTTTATTCAAGCAAGTGTGATTAATTTGAGTTTCTTTACTACAACACTAAGTTGCTTTTGGAATTGAGCATATATAGTGCGTGGTTATCTTTGAAACAAACGACTTCCCTGGGTTGATAATTTATGTATCACTTGGTTGTTTGAATCAATTAAGCAATTATAGTGACCAACAACATTGAGCAACCAGAAGGTTTTGAGACCTTTGATAGAGAGTCGCATCTGTGCAGACTCAAGAGAGCACTGTATAGGCTGAAGCAAGCACCCCGTGCTTGGTACACTCGGATAGATAGTTATTTCACTGGATTGGGCTTCACCAAAAGTGAAGCGGATGCAAACCTATACCAAATTGTGGTGGAGGGTAAGCTTTTAATCATTGTGCTTTATGTTGATGAATTAATATTGACTGGTGATGAGCAGTTGATACAATCATGCAAGGAAGACCTTTCAAAGGAGTTCAAGATGAAGGATTTGGGCCTTCTTCATTATTTCCTTGTATTGGAAATATGACGACGAGATGGTGAAATTTTTGTGTCTCAAGGAAAGTATGCAAGAGAGATACTGGGTAAGTTTCACATGGAGGGCTGCAAACCCATGGATACTCCTCTTCCAGGAAATTGGAGGAAAGATAATTCTACTTTTGGAGAGGTAGTGGATGCTACTATCTATCGACAATTAGTGGGTTCGCTAATGTATTCAGTGAACACAAGACCAGACATTTGCTACGTTGTTAACCAACTAAGTCAAGTGATGGTTAAGCCTACCAAACTCTTTTGGAAGGCGGGTAAGCATGTCCCGAGATATATGAAGGGCACATCTGAGTATGGATTATGGTACAGATAGACAGATGAGGTGACGTTGCATGGCTTCATGGATGCAGATTGGGCGGGCAACCCAACGGACAGAAATAGCACATCAGGAGGGATCTTTAGTATCGAATCTACAGTTGTTTCTTGGTACAGCAGGAAACATAGATCCGTGGCACTCAGTTCAGCGGAAGCGGAATATATGGTAGCGAGTCAAGCTGCATGTGAGGCTATCTGGATGAGGAATATCTTGGTTGGTTTGTTTGGTTCTCATTTAGATCCGACAATGATTTATTGTGATAATCAGAGTTGCATTAAACTCTTGATTAATCATGTGTTTCATGACAAATCTAAGCATATGGATATCCAGTATCATCATCTCAGAGATTGTGTGCAACAAAAGATCATGTTGCTTCAATACATTCCTATGGAAGATCAGGATGCTGACATTCTGAGGAAGGCGCTCACCAGGAGAAAATTCGAATATCATAGAGACATGATTGGGGTGAAGGATAATCCCTTTCTTGTTGAGAGGGAGTGTTGAAAAGTCAACAAGAAATATGTGTCTAATTTATTTTTCCCTTAAATAAATTGGACAATAAATATTAATCTATTATTTCATTCATAACTGAGTGAGTTGGATTTGTAACAGAATCATAAGTGTAGTTAAGTGAGTTAAGATCAGTTGTACTAGTTGTAACTAAACATGCACTAGTGAGAGTTTAGTGAATCAGTGAACTCACATGCAACTGAAGATTCACCACGGTTAACTACATGCATGTCAGATCCAGTGGAGACCCAGTTGAGATAATAGGTGAAAGGGACAATTTGACTATCAGTTGTGATTTGATCACACATGCAGTGGATATGCTTATGAGCATGTGCAAACTAGGCAATTCGTGTATGATTCGATCATTGTGAAAATTCGGATTGCAGAGTTTGTGCAGAGGAGGCAGGTTGTTTGGACACAGACAATTGGGGCATGTATTCGCTAATTTGTGTATGACAGTGTGAGACGATTGTATTGTACTGAGAGCTCTTGGATTAGAGTTTTGTATGAGATTGTTTCGTAATTCATGATATACATAATATATGATAGTGGGGTTTTTAGCTTTACGCTTTCCTGGAAAAACTTATGTGTTATGTGTTATTGATATTTCACTTTTTGCTCATGGTTGTGATGGTGGTTTAATTTATTCCGCAATAATAATAGTAGAAGCGATTCTGTATTTAACAAGTGGCGGAAATTGTTAGATTAGGAGAATCGCAGGAATACTCATTTGGGTATCGAAATTTCTACAATCTTTGTTCATCATTCATTTGGCTGATAATCATTTTCAACACTGATGATAGTCTTCAAGTCGATCAAAACAATATCATTCAATAGAATACAACTGTGTCTATCCATAGTAGTACACAACTACAATCCAGTGGTACACTACCACACCAAGTAGCACACAGATACTTGATCAAACAATGGAACACATCCACCACAGTAGTATGGATCTACTGTCTAGAGACATACGGTCTTCATAACAATCATTTGATATCAATCTGCATAGAAACAATGTTATGATATAAAATAAATCATCTGGGCCATTCTTCCACTCACATCTGTGAGATCTAAAAACGTATCTGCCTTTAGAGTAGAAAATCAATGATGAGCTATCTGGACCATTCTTCTCAACTAAGGAAGAATGAATGTCCTGATTTTTGAGTCTCGACCATTCCTCACCCCGGGCCATTCATCCGACACTAAACAAAGTGTAACCTGGAGAGAATGAATCTTCCCTAAGGAATGTCTGTCCCTGATTGTTGAACCTGGACCATTCCCCACCTTGGGTCATTCCTCCGGCACTAAACAAAGTGCAACCTGGAGAGAATGAATACACCCTAAGGAATGACTATCCAGACCATTTCCCATGTTAACCACAAGAGGAAATGACCGTCCCACACCAACCTCCAAAACAAACCATTCCTCATGTTAACCACAATTAGAAATCATTGTCCGGCGAGGCGGGCCAATCTTCTTGAGTAACCCTCAAGAAGAGAGACTTCCCTAGACCACTTCCCATGTTAACCACAATGGGAAGTCATTGTCTATGGTACATCAACAATCTTGACCATTTTCTGAATTGGAAAATGTTTGTCCGTCAGAATTCTCAATCCACTTTCCGAATTGGAAAGAATCTGCTCATCCTAGACCATTTTTTGAACTAAAAAATGACTGTCCATCAATCGATAATACATTAGTGCTCCCTCCCAACCTGGGAGTCATCTCTTCCTTTTTCAATAAGGAAGTTGTCTCCACGAGCTCCAGCTTGAGTATGCAAACTCTTTCATCTTGAACAGAGGCTTTACCAAAATGTCTGCTTATCTGCTCATCTGTGGAGATATGTATTGGAGAACCACTTTCTCCTTTCTAGACTTCATCATGGATAATGTAATGATTGATTTCAAATTTACTTCGGTCTGGAACACTGGTTTTCTCTGAAGGCTTCATGTAGCTTTGATCAACAAAGTATATCATTGTTGGAAAACTGGAACATATCCATGTGGCACTTCTTTTATTATCATGAGATTTGATCTTCTGAGTAATCATCTTGATACAATATCTCTATTATAGAGAATCTTCACCACGCTTATGCTGTGCACTGGAGGTTCTCCACCAAGTTATCTTCTTCCATCTGCATACAAGGGTCTCTTTCTGGTATGCTTCAAAGTCTTGAGGTTGCTCTTCATACGCTCTTTGTTAAATTGCTCTGGAGAACAATCTTTGCATACATCTGATGTAGAACTCCAACTCATGGATATTGCGGGTGATATAAAGACTCATGTAGCGGTATGTCTGGTTTATTGGAACAAGCAATCATCATAGTCTTCTCCCTCCATCTGGGAGAACCTCTAGTTCTGGATCTTGCAATGCTTGCATATATACACTGTTCTTCATCACAACTTTCAGTTCCTCTGCTTGATTGCTTTTATTGATTTCATATCAGGTTGGTAATCTTTTGATTCTTAATACAATGACTGGTTTTTTTGGCTTCTCTTTATTTCTTGGAATCTTCATGTTCTTTCTGATGTTTTTCTTTAGCTCTCGAGTCCATGGAGTTTCTTATAGATTCCAAGCCCTAAAGATTCCATTTCTTTCTTTCATCAGAGGATCACGGATGTGGATGAACAACCAGGGCTACTTTAAGGCTTCTCTTCGAAGAAGTCTTATTCTATGGTCGAACTGAACACGTGTTGCTTTTCATGTTTTCTACCATGGATATATAGTTCATCATATTCAATGGATCATAGGATTAGCTCCCTCCTAATTCTTGCTTCATCTATGAGTGCATATAATCGACTCCCTCCGTCTAACAGAGTCCATGCTTCCGTCTGCATCCTTATTGTCTTCTGCAATATATAATCGGCTCCCTCTGTCTAACGGAGTCCATGCTTCCATCTTATTGTCTTCTGCAAAACATCATAAGTATTTCTCCAAATTCCTCTTGATTGTTGACTTCTTTCTATCTTTGCTTCTTCTCAGTCTCTTCATTATTGATTCTAATTTCGGCTTATCTTGTAATAGCTTCCACTTCCATAGGTATAGTTCTTCTTCGAACACATTATCTTACAAGAGATAGATATACAAGATATGTACAGAGACTATGCAAACAAGATATGTACAAGAGATAAGAAGTGTATTGTTACCTTCAGAAGAAGAAGTCTCTTTCATCTTGCTTAATCTTCTTTGTAGGTTCCTTTTCTTCGACAACTGATGCTTCATGTTTCTCCTTCCTTTTCTTTAGCTCAGGACAATGATTCTTGTAGTGACCATACTTTCAACAGTTGAAGCATTGCATTTCTGAAATATCTTTCTCTTGATTTGTCTTCCTCTTTGAACCAAACTTCCTTTTGTTCCCGAAATTCTTGAATCTTGTTGTGAAGGCTTGATCATCGTACTTATTTTGGGGTTTCTCTTTTGCACTGATCCTGGATTCTTCTTGAGCATAGCAAGTCCAAAGTTCTTCAAATGTAGGATCCTCCTTCCTTGTGTTCATGCTTGCGGCAAATGCATCCCACGTCTTGGGAAGACCATTGAGTACCATGTTTACCAATTCCTTCTCTGAAATGATTTCTTCAATAGCTTGTAGTTGATCTCTTAACTGAGAGATTCTCACAAAGTATGATGTTATGCTGTCATCATCATTTATCTTCATGTCATGAAGCTCATTCTTCAGACTCATTATTTGTCCAATGTTTCTGACTGAGAAGAGGTTTGTTAGGGCATCATACATCTTCTTCGATGAGTCAAGATGGGATATGTAGGGTATCAAGTGGTATTTTATGGAGTCCACCATGATACTCATGGAATTGATGTCACTGTCTTTGAACTTCTCCATAACTGCAATGTTCTACGGTTCCTTCTCTTTTCCTTCTTCAAACTCTGGTTTCACAATCTTTCCTTTCACGATATCCAACACTTTATTCTTGGCAAGGATGAGGTCAATACTTGTCTTCCACGCTCTGAAGTTAGAAGCTCCATCTAACTTGTTTTCTAACTTCATGGAGTAAGTCATGGCTTCTTTTGACTTGGTCAACCCTAAATCTGACCAAAAACTCAAACTTGACGTCTTGGCTTGCTGAGAGTACCAGGAGATGTGCTAGGCTAGGGCACACTGATCTATCCAAAAATTAGGTCAATCCCTTTACTTAAGGTACCTTAACGGTTTCTGCAACTGCACTTGCTAGTAACCCTAGCAATAGTGCTATGGTGACTGCTCC
The DNA here is from genome assembly GCA_010110895.2 of Picea sitchensis. NCBI lineage: Eukaryota > Viridiplantae > Streptophyta > Pinopsida > Pinales > Pinaceae > Picea > Picea sitchensis. Next base: position 49,967 of record SNQJ01S0055879.1, read on the forward strand.
TGCTAGAAACCCTAGCGGTAGTTCTTTAACGAGCTTAATATCCTTATAGATATGTTTCCTTCCAGTGGTTAGACTAAATGAAGGAGGTGTGGGCCCATAAACTATTAGAATATAATGGATGTGCTCTTTTTACCATTGACAATATCACTATTGTCACCCAACCATAGGCCGAAGCCACCCTCCAAGCACCTTAACCTTGATAGAGAATCACTTCGGAAGAAAACCCTAGGCTAGATAGCCAACCAAAGGGTAGCACACCATTCCCCAAGGAAAGCGCACCGACAAGAGCTGATCAGATAGTCCAAACCCTAACCAAGAGATAGTCCAAGCCAAACACGATCTACTAACTGCAGCAATTGCAATGGAAGCTCTCCTCAAACCTGCGCACAAAACTGGGCACTGCAGTGCGCACAAGTGTTGCTCTGCAATTTTGAGATTTCCTGCCAGAATGAAGGCTGGCCTCCTGTATTTATATTGATTCTGGCTAATTGCCTGGGCCAACTTCTCATTCTGGGTATCTGTCTGTTCATTATATATTATTTCTTCTGGCCGACTTCTTCTATTGGAGGCTAATAACCTAATACAAGTTATCTTCTTGAGCCGACAAGTATTCTAGGGTTATTAGCCAACTCATTAGGGTTTCTTCTTGCTTCCCAGAATATTCTATTCTCGTCAGGTTTACACATGGAGGTAAATACCTCCTGCAGCTACCATAATATCAACATGGATGACTTCATCAAAGGGGAGGAAAAATGTAAGTACTTCATCTTCGAAAGGACCTTCTTCTTCTTGGTATATTTCATTGTGGACTTTCTCTATGAGAAAAAAATTATCTTGATATTCAATGAGTTTCGAGACTTCTTCACGGATCCAGAATGACTGATCCTGAGCTGGAAGGCCCTCCTGGTAACCTTATTTCTTTTTCATGTCACACAGTGACTTTACTCCGAAATAGGCAATGGCAACCTCCCATGCCATGTTTAGGGTAGGATTCCTCTCATAATTTTGAAGGATAGCATTGTATTCTTGTTTTCTTTACAAAAAGAACTTGACCAAGAAATCCTTATTATGGCAGTGTTCAAGTAATTGTTCACATAACTCATTGTCTTCTTGTATGTTTTCCTTGAAGCACTCAAAATTTTCCTAATTACTATCATCCTCAATCTCTTCTTCCCCAACTGCGCTTTCATCATATTTTAGAAGAAGTGTTTCTTTGAAACCTTCAATAAGATCTAAAAGAAACGAATATCCCCAGAGAACGTCCTCAAGGTCTTGAATAATATCTTTGAGCTTCTAATTTCTAGGGCCCCAATGCTTGAGGAAGTCTTGTATAAGGATTATTGAAGAAGAAATAATTTTATGGCTATAAGAATGTTTGATCCAATCTCTTTTCCTTTATTCAAGAGATAAGAGAAACAACCGCACAATCATGTCTTATTTTTCTATGCTGTAGTGTAGGATGAATTCAACAAACTTGACGACATGTGAAACAGTCAAGGATGGATCCCCGTCGAACTTAGGGACATGAATCAATTATTTCATCAAGCATTTATTTGGATACCAATAAATAGACTGAACATCCAAGGCTATGTATGCCTCATGAAAGCGCCACAGAGGCATGTTTCCATCACTTGGATAAATAATTCAATGGAGTTTCCAGATGAGATCAAGGCTCATCAAAGGATGGAAAGGATAATCAGGGAAAGGTAGGTTCTTCGGATGGTGGAGTCATGAGACGAGCTTCAATAAGTTCTCACTAAGGGTGGAAGGGGAACATCCTTGAATTGGAGTCGATAGGAAAGTCAAGGTAAAGGCTTTGGGATCAAATCTTGCCAAAGTGTCGTTAGGGCACACAAGAGGATTCAAAATCCTCCTCAGCAACGACGCCAAAATGTTGTCGCACAAAATGTAGGTTGGGAAAATCCTAACCCAATCCATGACATGGTGATAACTATGGGATATTCTACCCACTGTCACCTTGGATAAACCCTCCCCTTGCTTTAGTGAAGGATAAATACAACACAAGGGGTAAATCCTCGGTGACCCTAGGGGGAAATGAGATGGAAAGTGAGGTTATGAAAGTGAACCCCTATAGGTAAATTTGTGGAGAGATGGAAGGCTTGGGATGAAGTCTCATTGATGGGGGAAGGTTTCCAAGAAGTAATGTGCCTGCAAAAGATAGTTGTACCTGCCCGAGACACAAGAAGAGACGAGCATACAAGCCTAAAGATTAGGTGGACAAGCAAGTTAATCTTGTTGTCCAAAAATACTGCAGTAAACAAGAATATATATCAACAAAGAACAAAGCTATTTACTATAGAAATAACCACTCAAAGCATCAAATATTTATTGAGAAATGAAGTACAAAACACGTAGATTAGTTCCCAATACTTCAACACAAACTTCAGTGGTATTAGACGGTTGTTCAAAGATGTTATTGCAGAGATATTGTAACAGCCTTATGGTTGTAGAAAAATATTGCTACAACAAATATTTTCAACCACTAAAAACTACAAGTAAACCACCCAAAAGATGCACAATGTCAAGTAGATTATTATGGCAGCTTTCTATCAAAATTTGACGATTGAAAAGAGAGGAAAAGTAAAGGTTTGAGAGAAGTTTTCTACAACCCTAATGGTTGTAGCTTAAAGTTGTAACAACAAAAATATATCCTTAGTCAATCAAGATGCTCTATGGGCCTTAGGAAGCTTAAAGGACATAGAAAATATTCCAACTAAGACAATTTCAACATCTCTCTAAATCATGTTTACCAATGCAAGTAATTTATTTCTCCATTGCAAAAATGATTGAAAAACTATCAACCCATTAATGATCGACATTTGTCGTCCTAAGGGCATCCTGGTTGCTTTGCTAGCAAGGCATCTCACCCATGACGTCAATACTTCGTCTCTTGACATGACATGTGGCTCTGTATACACTCGACACATGGATCCATTACGACTCGCCATGTCACCATAAGGTGCATAGGCTCACTCAGCCAGAGGATGACATTTGTCCATTTCTCGTAATCTGATTTAGGGTACTTAAATAAATACCTTCTTAAAATACCGCTCCTCGGTATTTATTTATTAAATCCTCATTGGGGATAATTAATTATTTACCCCCGTAAACACATTTTTACTTTGCCTAATAATTCACTTAAGTGCCATTATGGTAATGATTGTCTTATAAGTTATATAATTATATTACAACATAATTTATATTTTTTTTTCCAAAAGAAAAAAGTGTAACTTTTATTAAGAAAAATAAAAATTACATTTTGAATAATGCATAGAGAGAACATGCATTTCGTCTAAAATTCCTTTCAACCTCAAGAGGAAGAAAAGCGTAGCAAAAAATGGCCCTCAAAAAGCGGCCCCAGTAAAAATGAAGTCTACAAAGAGAATACCCACCAATCACAGCCAATAAAACAACAGAAGCAAAGCAGAAAGAGAACCTGGATGGACTAGGCTAGAGCGGCAAAAAACCCCCTCAAAATATAGGTCCAGAGGGACAACAGGAGAGCCTACAACCACAGTAGAAGAAACCAGAAACTTCTCGCCCTAAACGAACCTCAAAGTGCTGACCCGACTCTTGAAAAATCAACAGCATACACCTGGAAAAGAAGGACCTCAAAGTTTTAATTCAAACCCCGATTAGAAACCCCACCCTCCACTCCAAAACCCAGACCCGAGTGGGACGCAGGGATCCCCAGCCACCAAGACCACTGAGAAAAACTTGACATTGCATCAAGCCCTGAACAAACCAACTAGGATGGATTGGTGAGTTCTATCCCCAAAGAAAACTTCTGAAAACTCCCACACACACTAAAGGCTGAAGAAAAAATGACCAACAACCCGCAGATGATGGAACATGCACCATAAAACAGATCTGAGATTAATATTTCAGCAAATAAAGGGACCAGGTGATGCCCCCACAGACGCACCCATGGGCTTGACTACAAATCTCAACCAAAATGGATCTGCTCCAAAGGTGCGACCTAAAAAAAATGGGTTCATGTTGGACCTGCGAGCAAAAGGCAACGACAACCAAATACGAACTCCCTATAGACAAAATAAACAAACAACAAATTTCTTGATCTGGAGCATAAGGCAACAATCGCAAGCCAAGCCGCAAATCTGAAGAAAAAGAAAAAAAAAAATCCACTCCTGGGAGAGCGCATCCACTAGAAATACACCAAAATAAAGTTTGAACCGCTCCAGAGGGAGCGCGACCACCACTAGAGAAATCCCCCACTGACCATCAAGCCCATGGGGAGGAGGATGGGATAGTTGGAGGAGGAAGGTCGTGGTGCCTATAGCCCAGGCTAAGGCTAGGGAAACCCTAGCTGCAGAGCCCTCCCATCAACCACATCTCTCCAATAAGTTAGATCACAAGATAATTTATATTATGTTCTAATATAATTAATTATACTATAGTGTACTTAGGCATATAATCCTTGATTTACATGATAATCCAAGAACCTCGCTTATGACTTCATGTCATTATCTTCACTTAATTCAATTTATAACATACATATATATATATATATATATATATATATATATATATATATAGAAAAAGAAAGGGAAAAATAATATATTTAATTATTATATGTCATATCATGAATTTCAGACTCCCTTCATATGCACACTCCTCATATCTTTGATGGCAAGACTCTGAATGATTTGATGTTGGTGGTTAATATTATAATAATTCAATGTTTTAATACCTTAGCTCTCGTACTCTGATTTCTCAGACTCCATTCATGTGTGCCCATTTCATTTGTCTGGCGGTTATACTCCGAAAAACAAAGTGTTTTATTAAAATATATACATGTGACCATATAATACTATGGCTCTCATTCTCGAACTCTTCGCACTCCAATATTTCACC
>SNQJ01S0055880.1:0-13582 GCA_010110895.2 Picea sitchensis
TTTTTATTCCATTGTGGGGCATCTCCTTGTGACCTGCATTTTTCATATAGTGGGTGTGTTCTTTTTACCTTTGGGTTTACTCTTCTTTTACCTTGGGCGATTTTATACACGCAGTGGGCATTTCCTGCAGTGGGTTTTTCTTTTTGATATACTGGGCATTTTTTTTTTTCCAGTGAGATTTATCTTGTTACCTTGCACGTTTTTATACACACAGGGGGCGTTTCTCTTTCAGTGGGTTTACGATTGTACAGTGGGCAAAATTTGTGCAGTGGGGTTTCGTCCTTATTCAGTGGGCGATTTGTTTTTGTTGAGAGGATTTTCGTTTTTGTACAGGGGTGAATGTTTATAGTGGGGTTCGATATTTTTCATATAGTGGGAAATTTATTTCTCAGTGGGTTCTGCTTTTTCGTGGGCGTTTTTTTTTTCTTTTTACTGTGGGCAATCTTGTTTATGGGCGTTTTACTCGTTAAAGTGGGCGTCAAACTTCTGGGGCTTTTGCCTTCACTGATTGTTTTTTTTCTTACAACCCCGACTTCGTCCTTACCTTCTTCCGTGGAGGATCCACATTCTTCCTAGGGCGAAGCTTCCATTCCCTGCCTGTATATTTAAATGGTTGTGTCTTCTGCCCTTTTTGTTTATTCCTCAATTTTCTGGGCAGCAACTTCTGCATTTTCGTTCCAATCGCTAATGTGTATATTTAATTTATGCAGAACTTTCAAAAAAAAAACTTCTTCCCATAACTGGAAACGAAAGGATAGCCTTACTTTTACATTTCCATAAACAAAATTCATTGACAGAATCTTCTCCATATTTAACAGTGCTAGCTTGTTAATTTAATTGAAGGGGATTTCCAGATCTTTTTGTGTTTGTAATTTCTCGCTTAATCCTGTTGATAATTTGATTTTAATTCATTGCATTTATTGTGAATTTATCTATGAATTGAGACTGGAGTGAGAATTATAACTTAGGAATGGAAATTGATTGATAATTTATAATTTCTCCTATAAAAAACTCTCTTAGTTTTCGAATTCCAACCCTAATTAGTTTTCAAATTCCATTTCAACCCTAAGTCTCTCTTTAGTTTTCGAATTCCAACCCTATCTTTGATGAATATGGTTCAGACATTTAGAATCAATTGGATAACCCATTCAGACATTTAAAATCCACTGGATCACCCAGACATTTGAAATGTCGGTGGATTAGTGATGTTATTGGGATGATGAGATCATTTCAAGTATGTCAGAGGCTCTTATCCGATTCGTTTGGATAGAGGCAGGCCAATTCTGTGAGGTTACGCCCGCAGCGCCTTGGCCGTTCACAGTAGTATTCACCGTTAACTTGAGAAGGTAAAATTTCCGAGTTCTTTGGTGCGGACGGCAGCTGCAGGGGCATAGTTGGAGAATATGGCGTGTGCTTAGCGCCAGCGATTATACCTCAACATGAAGGTCCGCATGGAGGTCTCTCAACTAAAGAGGAGCACTCTTATTTGGTGGAAAACACTCCTACTTGTAATTCGTTGAAGAGGTGTCATAGGAGCTGTTAGGAATGGTTCCGAGAGTGCTGCTCATAGGAATTCATTGAAGCGTCGACTCAATGGGATTCTATGCCTTCTGACGAGGGGAGGTCGATACGGTGTCCCGTATGAGGCACGATTTATGGAGCTACTACGGTATGCTCCACACACCTTAACTTCTTGAGAAGCTCAAGGTCAGCAGGTTGATGATGTTGTATAGCGACGTGCGTGCAAAGGTTATGATCTTGATGCCTCAGACCTTGCAGTGTCAAAGGCCCTCATAGAGGAGGAGCTTATTAGAAGTCCGGACTAGGACTTCATTGAGACCTTGAGAGGCGGGAATTCATCTAGTCTTGTGACATGGGACACTAGAGACCCGGCTGGGACATCGTGGCTTCGAGGAGGATCCGCGTTCCACTACCTCAATGATACCTTCGACAGTGGACACCTCGGGGACCCGCGGCGCAGTGACGGCTTATGTACGCCGGCGACAACGATTCAGGGCGATTGTGAAACGGACCAGTTCGGCCGGTGGTGATCATCTTCTGCCGAATTACCCGGGACTCTTTGGGCTGAAGGGTGTTAGATGATGTGAGGAGCCACACTACGGTCGCGGCTGTCCCTATGGAAGGGACCGGAGCGTCTGGATCATTTGGACCCACTACAGGTAAGGAGATATGGGCAAGGCCCATTGGATACATCATGGTGAATAGCTGCCGGTGAGAACGCAGTCAGGCGCTGCTTTCGAGGCGAAGAATATAACATCCTTACTGACCAGATCTTAGTATTTTGATAGACCCGGTGCTACTGAGAGTTTCATTTCTAGGGCGCTAAAAGGATTAAGGTAAAAGCGTTAACGGGATGAAGTTTAACCCGTGGAGATGGCGAACCAAAGCGAAGGTTGGAGGAAAGGTTATAGGTTGTGCCCTTAACTTGGGATAATTTTTCACAAGATTCAACTTATACGTCACGATCTTAGGATCTTATGGCCATTGGTCGGTATGGATTGGTTGAAGCGCATGAGGCGATACTCAAAGCGTAAGGCAACGGTTGAACTTGGTTGATGGCGAGAAATGACGTGTGATTGTAGGAAGGAACCCGGGGAGTTTCCTGCGGTTCGTCTCTTCCTTACGATTACGAAAGAGTGCACACAAAGGGTGCAAACTTTATCACGATCCACCAGCTAAATGAGAAGAGTAGTGGAAGGTATAGAACACCTTTAGGTGGTGAAGGAGTTTGCGGAAAAATTTCTAGAGGAGTTGCACGGAATGTAAGCGGTAAAGGAACTAGAGTTTACCATGGGCAGAAATAGGGAACGAACCCGATAGCAAAGAGCATATATGGGATGTAAACCACAGGTTACAGAATTGAAAATGCAAGCTGAAGGTGTTGGACTGGGGCTGATACTTCCCTGAGTGTGTCCTTAGTAGAGATTACTACGGTTATTTTCATCTGAAGAAGGACCGGTCATTGGAGGCTTTTCGTGACTACCGTCAAGCGGAACAAGGCTAGATGAAGAATCAATATCCCACTAAATTGATGATATGTTGATCAAATGAAGGGTGTGGTGGTGTTCTCAAGATGCGTTGTGATCAGGGTATCACCATTCACGGATCAAGGAGGATGACATCCCAAAGACCACCTTTAAGATGAGATTGGGACATTACGAGTTTATTGTTTTCCATTTGGACTGACAAACAACCCAGGGGTATTCATGAAGTTTGATGAGCGTGGTGTTAGATTACTTGGACAAATTCGTCCAAATATTCATTAACCGATAATACCCCAGTCCTACTCGGATGGCGAGGAGGAGCGAGCCGCGTGTGCTTATAATGTTCACGAGAACACAAATTATATGGAAGTTGTCCAAATGCTCTCTTTACAATCGAGGATTCACTACTTAGGGCATGTCATCTCGTGAAGGTATTGTCATGGATCCGACAAAGGTCAAGGATATTATGGAATGGCTGTAGGCGAATGTCAGTCACGTAGTTTATGGGATTAGCAAGATACTATCGAAGGCTTGTCAAGGGTTTTTCAAGGATAGCAAATCCAATCACAGAATTTTAAAAGAAAAACAAGAAGTTCGTTTGAATAGAGAAATGTGTGGAAGCATTGTTTGAAGGCTTAAAGAAGTTATTGACCACCTTTGATACTAAAGGTCCACACGACATGGGCCTTGAACTTCTTGGTATGCACTGATGCATCAAGGAAGGTTTAGAAGCCAGTCTTGATCGCGAGGATGGATGGGTGATTTAACACATTTACCGAGGAAGGCATAGGAGAACACCTTATCGTATACGATTTAGGTTAATAGCCATTTTATATACCTTGAAGGTTTGGAGACCTTCTTGTTGGAAGAAAATTTGAATTAAAAGGCCCGATCATTGTGGACTACAACGCATTTTACATAAGCGACACAGGCAATAGCGACAAGCGGCGTTAATTGAAATTGCTTAGCGAATCTGATTTCAATATTGTAATTATAAAGGGAGCGATTGAGCCAGTGGCGGATGCCTTGAGTCCGGAGAATACCGCATCTTTCCGGTGTTACCTCTTCAAACAAATCATTGAGAGATTATCACCTTCTGGTATTGATGATATTTGGTACCGCCGAAGTCAGGACTTTATCGGACAAAACCGATGATGGTACCGATATGAGGGATATTCATTTGATAGCGATGGTTTAATGAGGGTTTAAGGTCTGGATTTCGTAAATGATAGGTTGAGGAGATTGATCTTGAGTGAGGCTCATAGAACAGTTTGTAAGCTCACGGGAGTCCTTGAAAGATGAGAGCGGAGACTACTTAAGCCACTTATTCTTCTGGAAGGGAGTGAAGCCCGACATAGTCAACTTTGTGGATATATGTCTCAAGTGTCAGTAGGTAAAGGGTTGAACATAGACACGGCGGATTAGCTAACCACATGCCATTCGGAAGCTTGAAAATAGGAAGTTATTTCGGCGGATTTTGTGGTAGTTACCACCTAGCGGCAAGGGGCGACTGAGCCCATTTTTGTAGTATACACTTTCGGCGAAAGTTCTCACTTTATTCACCAATGCGTCACGACGTGCTCCGGGCACTGGCTCATGAGAGTTTTCATCATTGATATTGTGAGGGTGCATGGGCGTTAACTAAAATGTATATCAATGGGGATCGATGTTTCTTGAATTGATTTTGGGCCCGAGGTTCCAAGAGGGCCAGGAATAATTTAATTTTAATGCTGCGTATACCCAGGAGGCTAGAGCCGGAGAGCGAACCAAACCAAACCTTGGAAGGAAGACATGTTGCGCGTAATGCGTGATGGACCAATAGAAACATTGGGAGGAATTCTTGCCTCTAGTAGAGATTAAACACAACAAGCAATTATCAAACACCATAAAAGAATGGGTGCCTTTTATTTCTTTATGGAGGCAGGTGTGGGGCGCCCTTGAGTTAAGGATGACGATGGGGTCTGATGGGACCATAAGTGATCAAAATGCAAGGCAACATATACAGAGCCATGAATAAAGAGTTAAAAAACGGGATGCGACACAAAGGTTATGTCGATGTGCATCGGAGGTCGGCCGTAGTTAGAGATTCGATCTTCTTGCGGGTTAAAGAAGCTGCATAAAGGGATTCGATAAAGTTTGGAAGGAGCTAGAAACTCTCCCTGGGTTAAATTGGGACTTCGAAGTTGTGGAGAGGAGGGCCATGGCTTCTGTCGACTATCCTGCGACTGCGGGGGCGTGTGCGATGTATTTGATGTATTTGTTTTGAGAAATTATATTGGTGATCCTACACATGTGATTGACCACGGTTCCTTGGAAGTTATCCCGGACGGGGCTCATGGCTAAAGGTGAGGTCGCATCTTAGATCATCAGCGTTGACGGTTAGGGCGTCGAATGGGTAGATCAAGTCAAGGTCGATTAGCCGCGGTACCATGAGTCGCACTCAGCCACAGGAGGGCCCATATGATGAAGTACATCCAAGCAGGAGTTTCTATTTTTGTTTGATAGGTAGACTATGATACTGTAATACTTTATTCTTACATTTATCTTGAAACTTGGGACAAAGTTTAGATGAAGAGGGGTGTATGTAACATCCCACTCTGGTACACTGACAAAACTTTTATTATTTGAGACACTTGCTCGCAAGTGATCTGGAACTTTATGATGTTAGACCATTTATACTTGGTTATGATGCGATTGACGGATGACATGATGTGTTATTATTATTTGATAATACGGCCGGATGCTATTGGCTTCAGTTTATTGAGTGTCACGAGTTTTGACCTTGAGGTCTGAGGCATGGGTAGAATCCCTTGGACTTCTGATTAAATTCGGTGATTGTTCTTGGGTTGATATATTTTACTATGATGTTCCATTTTATTTGATGATTTGATGTGGACATTTTACATGATTGTTGATGATGCATCGCGGCGATAAGCAGCCGACGAGACTCACATATGGGTAAAGGGGCCACACACCACGTTTCTGTGAAGGTTGAGGGGTGGACAACAAAGCCACCCGCCTATTAGCACTCCCTCCATGGATCGAGTTGTAGGTTAGCGATTACCTAGTTTGAGAGGGATCCACGATGCCGTGAGGCGGTACGTTAACCCGCGATGATTCTAAGGGGAGCGCAATAAGGTGGGCGCTTTATTCCTTAGAACCCTTAGTCTCCTACAAGTTCACGGTAGGTATTGACTCGAGTTATAGATGTCACCAATCGGTCGATTTGGCGGTGGCACCCGAACCGCGTGGTACATCCTGAAGGGGATGTAGCACAAAGAGAAATTCAAAGGCGAGTGGCGCCCTTGGATCACATAGTGCATCATGAAGGGCGCGCCAATAATGTGTGGGAAAGGTCACCACGGAATAGCCCTAAGACCTCAACGCACGGACCAAATCAGCAAAACAATTCCCCTAACTAGGCATCGCCAGTTCAGAATTTGAACCCTATGTCAAAAAAACATAATTCAAGACTATGCGAACAATATTCGGTACACTATGAGTTTACAGCCTCCACCTAATCCAGGGTTTCCTTCCTTGATACATTACATAAAACAATTCTCCTTTAATTGAATTCATAAAATAGCTCCTTTCTAAATCCACATGGCCTTTCCTCATTCCCGTTAATAAGCTTGATAATTTGTCTCTTTAGGAAGGTGCTACTACTTCGCCCTAACATAATAATCCAAAACTTAACCAACTCCTAATAATAAAAAAGCAGGTATATTTCTAGCTCTATGATACGCAATTCAAATGTGTTAGAATTTCATGTCCTACTAGCTAGCATTAATAATACAGGTGCTAATAATAAAAAAAAAAAAAAAAACCCACTTAAGCTAATGTGAGTCTTCATAAAGGGGTTGATGTGGAATGAGAGTTTAATAAATTGAATTCAATTAGGGTTGTAAATTTGAAAAGGGGAATTAATTTGTTAACTAAAGCGGGTTTAAAAGAAAATACATATATATTATGAATTTAATATATATATATATATATATATATATATAATATGAAAGATTAGGCATGAAATCACCTTTGAGTTTTCAAAGGGTAAAAGAAATAATTAAATAAATAAAAGGGGAAAAAACATGAAAAGGTAAGTGGATTTGGGTTTGGAAAACTAGTAGGTTAGGTCGAAAAATAGGATAAAGAGGAATTGGGGAAAGGATCTTATGAGGATAGGGGTTATGCTCTCAAAATTACTGTGGGTGATTGCTTGGCCAGGAGTTGAGAGTTTCTAGGCTGGCTTGAGTAGTAGCCTTCTGACCTTGGGCGAGATGGGAGGCCGGTCTGTCTAGATTGTGGTAGGGCCCCCTTTGTGGAATCCAATGAGGAAGGGCGGTACCCTAGCATTTTGGTTAGAATAGGTGAGTGCTTCCGTTGACAATGGGAGCATCAAGCAGTGAAGGCATGTAGGAGAAGCGAGGTAGCGGAATAGTATGTTTGTATATTGATGGAATGATAGTCTCTGGTTACGTCTCAAAATTTAGATGGAAATTTTATATTTTGATGAATGCTTCGGTTTACGGTTCTTAGATCTTAGTACGGAGTTCCCTAGGGTTTCTCCTTTACTTCGAGTGATGGGCGTTCCTTATATATATAATGCAGTTTTATTGGTGGGGACATTTGTTAGGCGTTGAATATGGTGAGGAAATCTTCAATGGGTTTCTTTGGTGGAAATGAATATAGTGGGCGATCTCCCTTGTATTTGTTTTCATATAGTGATGTTCTTTACCTTAGGTTTTACTCTTCTTTTACAGCAGGCGATTTTATACCCGATTGGAGCACTTCTACTGATGGGTTTCTTTTGACTCTGGGCATTGTTTTTTTTTTGATGAAACTTTATCCACCTACATTTACCTTACCGCGTTTTATACACTGCAGGCGTTTCAATTTGATGGGTTTACGATTGTGAAGTGGGCAAGAATTTAAATGCGATTAGGGGTTTTAGATCCCTATTGATGGGCAATTTAGTTTTTTATTCGAGAGGATTTTTCGTTTTGTGAGGCGAATGTTCTGATTAAGGTTAAATTATTTTTTCATCGTTGAGGCAATTTATTTCTAAATTAGGTTTCTTCTTTAGGTGGCGTTTTTTTTTTTCTTTTACTATAGACAATCTTGTTTTATGGAGCATTTTGCCGTTACGATTAGCGTGTGGGACTTGGGGCTTTGCCTTCTTGTTTGTTTTCACCCTAGCCGGGCTTCGTCCATACCTTCTTCCTTGAAGGATCCACATTTCTACTTGGAAGTGACTCCAACCCACATGTATATTTAAGTAGGCGATATCTTCTACCCTTTTGTTTTATTCCCCAGTTTTACGGCGTGACTTACGCATTTTAAGTTCAATAAATGCAGCTGTATGTTAATTTGCTCGGAGAACTTTTAAAAACTTCTTCCCATGGCGGAAGCGAAGGGATAGCCTTACTTTTACGTTTCCATAAACAAAATTCATTGACAGAATCTTCTCCATATTTAACAGTGCTAGCTTGTTAATTTAATTGAAGGGATTTTCAGATCTTTCTGCGTTGAAAATTCCCGCTTAATCCTCTTGATAAATTGACCTTTTAATTCACTACGTATTTATCTGTGAATTGAGACTGGAGTGTGAATTATAATGTAGGAATGGAATTGATTGATATTTTATAATTTCTCCTATCAAAACTCTCTTCATTTTTCGAATTCCACCCCTAATTAGTTTTGAAATTCCATTTCAACCCTAACTCTCTCTTTAGTTTTCGAATTCCAACCCTATCTTTGATGAATACGGTTGAGACATTTAGAATCAATTGGATAACCCATTGGAGACATTTAAAATCAAGTGGATCACTAGGCTATTTGAAATGTCACCGAGGATCAATTGAAGAGATCGAATGTTGATGCAGGTGTTGAACATTTTCAATAGGGATTATTCATTTTAATTAAAAGTGTGGTGTATAAATTAGGAAATATTAAAATAAGTTTAGTAAATTAGTGGTGGAGTGTTTTAGTGGATTTTTAAATTAACCTTTGTATCATTTATCTCATCCAATAGTACTTAAAAATGCTTAGGTATATTTAAGATGGTCGTAAAATTATATAAAATTTAAAATGTAGTTAAATATTTAAAATGTAGTTTGACCGAAGCTTATTAAACTGGGTCAACTTCACATTTCAGGCGACTGTATGGTTGTATCGAAAAATGTAGAATCGTCCTATTCATGGAGGTTCATCCTATTATAACAAAATATTTATCTAGAAATAGGTTGAATCTCAGTTTTTAGAGATGCGGTTTGCGGGGATATTAGAAAACGATTTAGAATATGATTTTGAGATACTGTTCTGATTTGAATTTTGTTCAACTCTTCACATATTTTAATAAAAGTTTACTTAATTATATTTTTTAAGTAGGTTGTACAAATTATCTAGGTAATTTACATTATTAAACAAAGCTATGTGGTAGTAAATGTTTGCTGAATCAATTTTGATAATGATTTGATTTGGACTTTGTATGGTGGATTTATGATATTATGAATGCTTTGGTTTAACATATTATAAATGTTTTGGTTTTAAACATGTAATGGATTGAGTAATATATTAGAGAGAAAGGTCACTTTTTAAGTGTGATTTAGAGTTGGATATGTTGTTGTTTTGGGATAAATTACAAAGACAAAACCTAGATCAATTATGCCCTTTGCCTTTATCTAGCTCTCGTTACATGTAAGGACCCTCGAACTAAGTACCATAACTTATTGGGGATTTAGTAAATGGGAATGTATTATTAATTAAAGTTGCTTGGTAATGGTTGGCATTTAATTAGGATGGCTAATTAATGAATTTACAATGTGCTCATGATAAGGATAGCGTTCGAGTTATGGCAATTGTGGTAAGGATAAGGTAGTTCCATTGACAGGGGTTGTTGTTAGGTTAATTGATTTTAAATATGCAATGATGTTGTCATCATGGTAAGGATATGGTAGATTTATTGTGATGGATTATTGTTGGGTTAGTTGATTTAAGATATACCATGGTTTGTCATTATGGAAAAGTTATTACAGCTGTACTTTTATGGAGGTCACCTATTGTTGAAGGTGCTCGTTATTGCGCAAAGTTAAGGTGATTTAAATTTAATGCGTTTATTAGATCAAGATAATGGAATTGTATTGTTTATTGTTAAAGACGAACTCACATGTTGAAATGATTAAGATTAAAAGTATAGAATTATTTGAGTTGAATAAGGAAGTGTTGTTCTTAAAATCGGTGTAGTCTTGGGTTGGTATGCTACGTGTGTTTGAATGCACTTGTGTGGTAGGAGATAGACATACCTCCTTGTATAGTATGTATGTCTAGGTGTGTAGTCATGCGTAAAAATATGCAATGATGTTGTCATCGTGGTAAGGATATGGTAGATTTACTGTGATGGATTATTGTTAGGTTAGTTGATTTAAGATATACCATGGTTTGTCATTATGGAAAAGTTATTGCAGCTGTACTTTTATGGAGGTCACCTATTGTTGAAGGTGCCTGTTATTGCCCAAAGTTAAGGTGATGTAAATTTAATGCGTTTATTAGATCAAGATAATGGAATTGTATTGTTTATTGTTAAAGACGAACTCACATGTTGAAATGATTCTGGAATTAAGCGCATAGAATTATTTCAGAGTTGGTAAGGGAGGGTGTTGTTCTTAAAATCAGTGTGGTACTGGGTTGGTAAGCCTTCTGTGTGTTTGGTCTGCTTGTGTCGGGCGGGAGATAGACACCTCCTTGTAGCCTTAGTATGTATGTCTAGGTGTGTGATCTGGCTGCGTAAGGAATCGAGTGTCGTATCAAGAGTCTCGAGCCCTTTAAAGGTAGGGTTCCCACTCTTGCGACACACCTCACAGAAATTACTAGTTTCTGCCTGAGCAGTCGGCCAGGAGCCTATCTGACCTTATCTCTCTCTGGAGCAGAGGACTAAGATTAAACGCCCTACTTTCCTATGCAGAAATAGTAAGATCTACTACCATGGATCCTTCCCTCTGTGTTTGTATTGTGCATAACGTAGTAAGTCCTTAATGTTTGCCTTGTGCGCCTTATGCCTTGGGTCGCTCCTCTCTTGTCGCTACCTATTGTGTGTCTGGTCTTCTTATTGTGATCACCGTGGTTGCGTCTTGTTAGTCGTCAAGTGGGAATGTAGAGTCAAGTGTGTCTGTTACTTCTACATGCGCGCACACACCTTAAACACACACAAAAAAAAATTGCACCTGTTATCACAATTGTTGTCGTAACGAGGAGGGTTGTTACAACAATGTCAAAACATTTCGTGACAACGCATTGTGAGGAATATTTCCCAACATTGCAATTGACAAACATTTCCCAACATCGCAATGTGACGAAAATTTCCCAACGTCAACCTTGGTATCATGGTTTGTCATGGTCATGGTTAATATTTTGTATGTATGTAATAATGTACTATGAATGTGTTTTTACTTTATAACTTTAAGGTAATATTAAAACTTTAATACCTTTTAAATATTTTGGTACTTTATTAATGTATTAATTAATAATATTTTATTAACTTATTAGTACTTTGAAATAACAATTTCTTGCTATATATGGGAATTAAACTCACGTGGGAAGGATAACAATCATTACTCACAATCATCCAAGCTAAACCCAATTAAAATTAATACATTATTTATTAGTGTATTAATATTATAGAAACATATTATTTATTTATAATGTATTTATATATTATAATAATTTATGGTTAATATATATATTAATATTTGCATAAGTATTAATATATATTAATAAATATATTAATGTATTAATAATGTATAAATATATAAATTATGATATATTTGAGCATTATAATAATGAGTTAATACATTATTATAAGGTATTATTTGTATAATGTAGTACTACATTATTAATGTTACATTATTTATTTGTTTTGTTTGTTAATTTGTGCGAGACCTGTGGCTTGAGAAACCACGACTAAGCCGTCAAAATCACCTGTGGCTTGAGAAACCGCGATTAATCACCTGTGGCTTGAGAAACCGGTGACTTTAACATCACGGAGTGGCTTAACAACACACTCTGTCACCGACTGTCCTACACCTCGGGGACAATGTTACATTATTTTATTAATGTATTAATATTCTATTTATGTATTACTTTAATGAAGTATAAATCCTTTATTAATTTATTATTGTTTTAAATAATGTAATACTTTAATATTTTGTAATGTATTAGTGTTTTATTAATGTATTCTATTGATAACATCAATTAATTTATTACTAATTAATTAATATGTATTAATGTATTAATACTTTAATTTAGACATTATATTAATGTATTATCATTAATAAATTTAGATAATTAATACAATAAGTTAATAATTTAAATTAATACATTAATGCATTAAGTAATAAATTAAGTTATATTAAGTAATAAATAAATTATAATTAATTAATATATTACATAATAAGTAATTACTTAATACAACTTAATTTAAATTAGGCAATAACTTAATTATATTAAGTTATAACTTAAATATATTAAGTTATATTAGTAATAACTTAATATATTAAGTAATTTAATAATTAATACATTAAGTTAATAATTTAGATATCATATGAATGTATTAATACTTTAATAATATTAAGTAATAGATTTTTAATAAAATATTAATTATTTAATATATTAATTAAATAATACAATAATTAATAATATATTAATACATTAATAGACATTATTACATTAATAATTAATTAATACATTATTATTATATAAATATAAATATATTAATTGATGACATGTCAGCCTTAAATTAGCAACAAACAGAATCATTATTATTCTGTTACCTTATTACCATGATCAATATAATATATATAAACTAGTAACAATCACATCAAGTAAAAAGTGAACCACTTTTTACTTGATGTGATTGTTACTAGTTTATATATATTATATTGATCATGGTAATAAGGTAACAGAATAATAATGATGAGAGCGCAATATTATGAAATATATTGATTCTTATTACATGGATAGGGAAAAAATATATATATTCTTAAACTTAGACGAAGGTTTAGTCAGTAATAATAAAATTATTATTCTAAGGATTAATCTTTGAGAAATCCAGTGACTGTTAATGGCGATTGTACTCGGCATGTTTATACGTTCTGTAGAGACATGGGTGATCTTCATCTATAAGCTGAGGCAAAGGTCCTATGTCCAAATCCTAGCTTGGAGCATGGAATGTGGCTATAGACAATCTTTCTTTGTTCATGTTTGTCAATGCCCTGTGCTCAATACTTTTGAATTTTCCATTAGTTAAGACCTGCATATAACATTTCAGAAATTCAAATGCCGATCAAGATTGAATCGAACTACAAAAGTTTAGGAAGAGTATTACTATTCCAAATGGGATTCAAATGCTGCTCAAGACTGAATTTAATGCTGATCAAGACTGAATTGCACAACAAAAATAGCAAAAGTTTAAACCATGGGTTTGTATTATTTCTGGTTTTTTTTGCAAAAGTTTGCTCATAGTATTAATCGTTGCCAACCATGGGTTTGTATAACTTTTGGGTTCACACGACTATATTTTTTTT
>SNQJ01S0055880.1:22361-35373 GCA_010110895.2 Picea sitchensis
TACCATTGCTAACATTGATTAAGGCCTTCACACAACAAAATAACAGAATAGGGAAACACTGAACGAACGATTACTGCATGATATCAAACACTATAACGGACATATCTGTCATGGAAGCAAGAATGGATACGTATCTGTCATGGTATCCAGTGCAGCCATGAATTATATGCCCCGCATATATTTGTGGTTATAGGCATCTATTATCTTCTAATGTCGTATATAATTGTCTGATCGTCTGTCGCAGATCCTAGACAACTCAAAAAAATCTCCATGACAAATGGGAGGATGGAGCTCATTTACTGCTACTTTTCCCCCTTAGAGTTGAGGAGGCAGATGTTTAATATGCTTTTCTCTTTTTCTCTAATATGGCACTGTTTTGCCTTGTGCTAGTGAGACATTGGTGCAGGGATTTGACACTACTTTCATATCGAGTCTTGAACGTAACACAACAAAATCTTAACATTTTCTGCTATGCAATAGCATGCTGTTTAATTGTGTCGGGAACATGCGTGGGAGGTGGCCTTTCCAATTCAAAGGAACACACCCAAAAAAATTCAATATTCAAAAATATACCGTCTATTGATGATCATCAAATATATAAATAGAGCATTGACACCAATACACAGTATGAAGGCGACAAAGGAAAATGCTATTGAATATACATGGATTTACTGGTGCCGCTAATTTGTGTGTTTAGTTACAATCCCATAAAATAAAGAACGATACCGCACTCAATCATCTCCACTTGTACTTTTCAGAAATCAATTCCATAATGCACATAAATCAATTCCATAATTCACGGAATAAAAAAGTTTGATCTCCAGTAACACTTTTCAGAAATCAATTCCATAATGTACACAAAAAAATTTGAGGTACCAAATAAGTTTGGTACCTAATGATTTATGTACACCATTACCATTAAAAACTGTATAAAGTCAAAAATAATTAACCTGCGTGATTTTGACTAGGCTGAAGCTCAACATGCTTATATTAAGCATATTAATGGAGATGTGAACAATAATTAACCTGCATGATTTTGACTAGGCTGACGCTACACATCCTTATATTAAGCATATTAATGGAGATGTGAATGGATAGACTAAGGAAGGCACGCGTTTCACAATTCTAGGTACATGATTTTGACAAAGTAGTAATTAACTCAAGAAAATATATGCACTAGGCTGAAGCTCAACTTTTTTATATTAAAGGAGAGGTGAATGGATAGATTAATGAATGGACGTGTTTCACTATTCTACGTTTATGCACCTTATCATCTCTTCTAGTTAGATTGGAACTATCATTATTTTCTCTTTTAGCCGGAAACTGTGAACTAAACAATATATATGTACAATGCTGAAGCTCAACGTGCAGATATTTATAGAGTAAGGAGGAGATACTCTCCACCATCCTAGGTATATGTATATTATCATGTCCTTTCATTTTAAATTGTAAATGTTTCCTCTTTCTCCATTATAGCTGTGATAGCTAGGAAAACTTGCAAAAGCTTATTAAAAGGAAATCGTGGTGAGAATCGACATTGAGAATCTTTTTTACATATTTCTTTCCATTTACACGGCACTTGCCAATTGGTCTATACCCGTTCAGGCAATACATAAGTTGTTATTAATAGTTTTGCATGATGGTATAAGGTCCATAGTGTAGGGGTTTGAGTTTGTGAGGTTTCTAACCCTTGAAATGTGTTTGTTCATATATAACCAAGCACAATCACCCATTGGAAATGTGATTAGAACTAGATGGTTGTTCTAAAGAATCTTATATCATTGTTGGGGGTAGCCAATTATACATCTACCTAGAAATCTACCTTGTAATATTTTTAACAAAAGAGGTAGCATTATGTTGTTCTGTTTGTTGGTGCGAATTAGATGCAAGTAAAAGAGTAACTGGAACTTCATAGGGAGAAAAGTGTTGATAAATAGAATAGGTTTCAAAAGGAGAAAGTCCAATAGAGACATTGACAGATATATCATAACTATGTTGTTAACTATGAAGATATGAGTTCTATTGCTTGTTGTGGGCATAGTATATACATAGAGCATGCACCTTTACAACATCACTTTGGAAATCCATTTGAGTGTGGAATACTATAGAAAAATAAAGTTGACAACCTAATAAATGCCACAATATCTTCCAAATGGTAGCAAGAAAATGAGAATCTTAATTGAAGAAAATAGTGATAAGTAGTGAAAAATGTAACCAAATATGAGTGAAGTACAATTGACTAGTTTATTGGGAAGTGGTGGTTTTAGTACATGGAACAAAGGTCACCATTTTGGAAATCAAAAAAAATTTTGGTACATTGTACAAAGATCACCATTTTGGAAAACAAATAAACCACTACTAGAATGAAATCATGCATACTAAGAGTTATGGATAACCCACTTAGAAAATAATGAGAGATGGACTCCCATGGGTGTGAAGTAATTGGTAGTGGGGTGTATAGACTTTATTTTTTTGTGAATGGGCATGTTATATTACTTGTGAATAAATGAATTAATGTGGCATCACATGGATAACTAGGAAAAAAAATCTTCTACAGAATTTGGAAGATTTTTAGTGTTTCAAAATGACTAACATAGGAAGAAACAAGGAATTCATAAATCAAAAGGTGTAGATCTAGAGTTTGAGTAAAAAAACAAAAAGTAAGATGATACAACTACCGTGAACAACATAATCTAGAAAAAGGGTCTAATTAATTTTAGTGGGATGATGGACTACATACCATATGGGACCAAAGAAGGGATCCTTAGCATACAAAGATTTCCACTTTTCATAGGTAAAACAATGGACATTGAGGATTTTTAGAGCTCAAGTAGCAGGCTCACATAGCATATCATCAACTCTAATCCAAATCCCCTTTTTATACTTGATCACCAAATTAAATTTCCATATAGAACACGTCCATTTGATATGATGCTATTCTTTAATCTTGGACTAGGAGTTGAGAAAAAAAATGGAACCATGATCTGTGTGTAGGATAGTTTCTTTTTGCATAATATAATGACAACATTAATTCAATGCATACATCAAGGAATATTTTTTTTTTTTATATGTACTACACAACAACATGGCTTCATGCAATGTCTCAAAATGGTAATTCATAGGTGGCTTCCTTGTTTAAAAACCACTCCAATGACATAATGGGATGCATTTATTTCTATTTCAAAAGGTCACTGCGGATTTGGATGAAAACATAAAGTATATTTAGCCTCATCATCTTTGTTCTAGTGAAAATCCACATCATTAGGTAATTGACATAATGGCCAAGCTAGTTGAGAGAAGTGGGAAATGAATTTTATGTGAATTTGCAAATGTAAAGAGAATTAGCCAAGTCTCATCAACCTAAATTTTAGTAGGGCCAACATGAATACCATGCTCATCTATGAAAAAACCAATATAATGAATGAAGAATTAAACCAATATAATGAATGAAGGATTGTACAAACAATATCTTCTTTTTCTTGACTTAGAGATTATGGGTGCTTAGTAGGTTAGGAGGCACACGTGTTGAAAATATTCATCCTAGGAAAAAAATAATTTAACTATGTCATCTACATATATAATAAGGAATCTTAATAGATAAGGTATAAAGATATTATTCATCAATCTAATGAATTTCATGGAATCATTTGGAAGCCAAAGTCTATGACTATGCATTAAAAGAAACCAAATTTTGTTTTCCATGTTTCTTTCATTGTTTTGAGAATTCATACAAACTTTACGATAACCTACTATGAGGTTTAGCATTGAGATCTAATAAAACATTTATCTTGGGTAATAAATAATGGTTCTTGATTGTAGCCTTATTGACAACGTATATTCCATCACAAGATGCATTTTTAGAGTCCATTTTTGGGATAACGAATGATATGTTGGAGCATTGGCGATGTAAGTATTAGGTACTAAGTCAATATAACAGTGAATATACTAAGCAAGAGAAAGGTTGTGAGGGGAAATGATGTGGAAATTTTCAAGGAGAGGTTGCATAGTTGAAGGACTGTAGTGCACATACTTATTTAGTTCAATAGGGAGGACTAGACAAAGGAAAACACACTTGTGGAGGTTATCTTGGGATATAATAGATTTTCTATATAAAACATAAGGAAATGGAGGGGTTTTCTTAGAATATTTAGTTTGTAAATTATTTCATATTTCTTTAAATTATAAGTATTATGAGTGAAATCATAAATGGAATAATGGTAATGTTGATATGGAATACCCAAAAGTAAATATGAGAAATCAAGGTGGGAGACATCATAGTCTACTAGGTCATGTAAAGAAATAATGGAAAATGTGATGACACTTCTTCAAATATGGGATCCTTCTTTTTGTACCTATACCAACTAATAAGGTGATGAATGAGTTGTAATGGGTCGTTGAACATGAATAGTAATGTCTTAGAAGATTAGAATTTTCTAATTATCATTATCTCATCCTTCATTCCATAATTGTGGATAAATACTAGGTTACCCTAATAGTTGAATGATTTGTCATAAGAAAAAGATTGGAATTTGAAACTATGAGATTGGATAAATACTAGGTTACCCTAATAGTTGAATGATTTGTCATAAGAAAAAGATTGGAATTCGAAACTATGAGATTAGAAAGAAGGAATAAAAAGATGTGAAAAGAGCATTATAGAAGAAAATAGCAAAACAATGATGTTGATGGGTAATACCCAATAAAATATCTCAACAATCAAAGGGGGCGACATCGGAGTCATGGAAGGAACCATTCGAAAGTGTCATGGAGCAACGTTTAGTTTAGTTACATGCCCATCTTTTTATACCTAGTCTAGCTAATAGGGTGATGGATGAATAGAATTGGGTAGCTGAGGGAAAGGTACTTTCAGTTTTGTTCGAAATCTGTCACTATTTATTAGTATGATGGTGGGAATATGAAAATTGTAGATTTGAAAAATTTGATTATCAAACAACTCGCATTTCATCTTCATTCATTCTCTAAAATTGAGTAATATAATGAAAATATTGGAAATGTGTTAAACGTCTGATCCAATGCATGATGTACAGGTCCATATTTGGGTCTGTCTCTTCATGTATTGAATTCTCCTGGTCGTCATTGAATTTTTATAATGCATGATGTACAGGTCCATATTTGGGTCTGTCTCTTCATGTATTGAATTCTCCTGGTCGTCATTGAATTTTTATAGTCGCATTGAATTCTGCTTGTCATTGAATGGGCATCCATCAACTAGGTTGAAGCATGCTTTCATAGTGTTTCCTTTACCATGGGGAGCTTCAAAAGTGGTCATAATTACGGGGATCTTAATATATACCAAATCTTGTTATCTTTATTTCTTGAAATGCCATTCTTCAATGAATTATTAATTTCTTCTTTTTACTATTGATATGGACATCAACCTGGCAAAATCCTCCATAATTTTCTTCCATATTCCCATTGCCATCCCGGTCATGTTTCTAAAATTTCTCTTTGATACAATACATAGTGATTACATGTGTATACATACTCATTACCGGTGTGTGGGAGTTATTTGAAAAACATAATATTTTCTTCATATTAACTCCACGCATCATACAATACATAATGATTTGATAGTGTGGTTGAAAGCTTTTGATTTCCCATGAAGCTTACTGCAATGTTGGACTCTTGAATGCGTATCACATTATGTTTTCTTCATAGTTCTTTTAGACCTCACGCTTGTTTCATGCTAGTATTCAAAGGCTTATATTAAGAATAAATTTTATAATAAATGTAAATTTTAATTTTTTTACGAGAAGAAAGTTACCCTTATTTTTAATTTGAATACATATATGGAGAGAAATCATTAATATCTTTACTATTTCTTATATAAGTTTTAAATTTTGTAAAAAGAAAATTATTAATATTTTTATTTAAATATATATATATATATATATATATATATGAATTATTAATATATTTATCATTTCTTATATAAATCTTTTAAGAAAAAAAATGAAAAGATCACCATCACTTTCTTAGAATATTTAGATGAAGGATTGTTCAATTGCCACAATAAGTAGCAACCTGACATGACTTAGTCTTAGTCAAATTAGAATTAAAGATATCATAACTAACTACACTTTGAAAAAGTCTATTATTTTATTAATAATAACACTTTTCCATACTACTGGTAAATGAATATTAATACCTCCATGAAAGTATATTAAATCAAAATTTTGGGAAATTCTAAAAAAGACATTGGATTCAACAAAATATAAGAATAAAATTTTAGAAATAAAGAATAAAGTTTTACATATATGATTTGACATTTCTCATGCTATTTGTAAATTAATATTAATACCTTCATTAAAGTATATTAAATCAAACCATAAATATTGAGAGATGTTGGAAAAAACATTGAATTCCACAAATTATAAAAATAAAGAATAAAATGTTACATGTATAATTTTTACATGAAAATAATATAATGCATATTTATTAAATCAATATATATTTATATTAGAAAGATATATATATGTGTGAATTAAATATATTAATTGAAACCATAAAGTTGGGGAGATTATCATTACATTTCACAAACTCTGTGAGATCAAATAAAATGCTACATAGTATTAATAAAACATAAAGTTGGGGAGATTATCATTACATTTCACAAACTCTTTGAGATCAAATAAAATGCTACATAGTATTAATAAAACATAATATGTTTTTAATGCTATGTAAATGTCTATTAATGCTTCCATGCTATTGTTCTATTATTTTTTAAATTTATATGAGAAAGATATAATGTAAGTATGATTGGTGAAACCATGTTTTTTTAGATATTCTCCACAATAATATAAATTTCACATTAAATTTTGTTTTATTATTGTTTAAATTTAGATGAAAAAGATGTAATGTAAGTATGATAGGTAAAACCGTGTTTTTTTAATATTCTCAATAATTTGATTTTATTTTAGATTTTGTAAATTAGAGTAATAAAGGATAAACAATTTAAGCTTAAGATTTACATAATTTGGATATATCAAGTAAAACCATTATTTTTACATGGTTTTATTAATGCATAACATTATCATAACTAGATATGGAATTTTTCATGGATTTACATGGATATAATGTGTATTGACATAACTCAATATGCAATTAAGTAGATTTAGGATTAAGGTGGATATGAGGTTAGTATATAAATAATGTCAATGAGGTTGGTATATAAATAATGTGTCAAT
Organism: Picea sitchensis; assembly: GCA_010110895.2. NCBI lineage: Eukaryota > Viridiplantae > Streptophyta > Pinopsida > Pinales > Pinaceae > Picea > Picea sitchensis. The sequence continues at coordinate 29,570 of SNQJ01S0055880.1, forward strand.
GTGAAATTTCTTATAACTTTTTTATAAAATTAATACTTTATAAATTGTATAAACTAAAATTGAAACTATATAAATGAGTTTAAAATTTCAATTATTTGAGTGAAGTAACAATCACTAAATAAAAACTCAATAATTAAATTTTATGATATTCATAAATTTATTATTTATTACATATTTCCATTTTAAATTTAAATATTAAGCTTAGTTTTGTTTAGGATCATCATCCATTAATATTTTAAAAGTAAAATTGATCTCCTTTATTGCTTTATTGACTTTATGAATATTTTTTACATGATGCCCAATTATAAAAACATTTAGATTGTATGAGAATATTATTACTAAGTTCAAGAGTATTGGTTAAAATAAATTAATTTTAATATGACTTAGAAAAGGTTGTCTACTCTCCCCTACCTTTTTGGATGTTTACATTAACACTTGGAAATAATGGAGAATGAATTAGTTAGATCGTTATAATTACATTTGTATTTAGGAGCTAGATCCTATTTTCTTGATATTGGTTCTATCTCCATGAACAATATGTAATCATATAAGTTTTAATTCTCTTAGTGACTGGGAGGAGCCGATCGCTGTTTTTGTAGCTGGAAGGAGTCGTCGACTCGCTTCTCTGATGTGAGGATTCACTGCAGGACAGAGGTCGTTGCCGCCAACTGGACCGGTTTGTGAAGGAGTTCACTGCGCATTGTTTAACAATGATTTTGTGCATAGAAGGAGATTCGCTGATCTTTGCACGAGCGCAGTTCTGAAATCTGAGTGTGTTTGGGTGCTATATTCTTCCATCTGTACCACCAATCTGATTCGTTGGCAGTCAAAAGAGGATACCAACGCCATCCATATACATAAAAATTTGTGGAGGTGTTTCATCGAAATCGGTGGAGTAGGGTGCTTGCTGCAGTGGAGCGAGGGAGACCACGTGCGATCTGGTATACGGTCCTTACTCTGGCATCCGAATCAACTTCTGTGTATCTTTTCGTTGAGGTTACTGCCATCTATTTTTTTATATCTGTTCGCTGAGGTTGTTGTCCAAGAAGGAGGTATATGCTTATCTGTGTGCACGCAATCTGGGTGTGATCTGGTGCAATTTGCTATCTCGCTGCCAGCCTTACTGCCATGAGAATTATTGCTAGTGTGCACGTGATCTGGGTGCGAGTGTGCACGTGATCTGGGTGCGATCTAGTTTCTATTGATGTAGGTGCGTTCTCCAGGTGCGAGGGAGACCATGGTGCGATTTGGTGAAATCTCCAGGTGCAAGGGAGACCACGGTGCGATTTGGTATAGCACGATTCTGCATTCCTCCTTGGTTATATTTGGTATAGTGCGATTTAAATTTTCTTGCGGTGAATGATTTCTTGTGGAGATTTTTGCATTCCTTCATTTTCTGCATTCCTTCATTGTTGCGGTGAATGATTTAAATTTTTTTGAGTGTTCCTATAAATAAAATTTCAGGTGAAGTGTTGTCATTTTATTATTATATCCCTTCATTTTTTTTCATTTTCCAAGGTTGTGCAGTAGATTTTGAAGGAATGGTGAATCCACTCGCATAAACCTATGTCAATGAAGCCAATAAATTAGATGGATTGAACTACTTTAACTCGACATTTAAGATGTAGACCGTGATGAAAGGCTATGGTATATGGACTATCGGGAGAGACAACAACATCGATACAAGAATGGGATAAGTGAAAGAACAAAGCCAAGGTATTGTTAAGAATGTCTTAAAGATAATATGATCTTCACATTAGAGATTTCGAGACTTCTCATGAAACATGGAAAGCACCTAAAGATTTGTATGAGATTAATAATAAGAATCGTATTCTTTTTATGAAAATTAAAATTCCGAGTATTAAAATGGACGTACATGAATCTGTTAGTACTTTTCTGGGTCGAATTAAAGACTTGAAAGACAAGTTGGGAAATATAGGAGAAAGAGTGTCAAGCACTCATCTTGTAACAATAAACTTAAATGAAATGCTAGAAGACTATGAGATGTTCATAGCAGGGCTTCCAGCGAGAGAGAAAGCTCCTACCTTCGAGGAAATCACAAGTATATGTCTCCAAGAAGAAGAGAGGCACATGGATTTGAACCCTCATAATTCAGATTTAGCACTATGGAAAAAGTAAAGATTCCCTAAAGGGAAGCCAGGAGAAGGAGACAGAGGAGGAAGTTCATTTTAGAGGAAGTCATTCTCAAAGCCAAATCAAGGTATGTCATTGTCAAAGCCAAATCATGGTATGCCATCTAATAGAAGTGAACCTAAGTGTTTCTATTGTGGTAGGACCAGAGAATGCTATAAAAAGAAAATTGATGAGGCTAGGAATAAACCTAGAAAACATTGAGGTCACTTTGCAGGAGAATCCTCCTCGGATTGTTTATTTCTACTGATGATATTGATGAAACCATAAATTTTGATTCAAAGGATCTTAAATTGTTTCTGTCGAATGTTGCATTGTCTACTGAAACTGATGATGTCAATTCATGGTTTGTGGACTCTCGAGCTTCAATTCACATGACATGTAATAAGAAGTGTTATGTAAGTTTCAAAGACACACATAATGGTGCACACATCTATCTTGGATATGATTGTTCTTATCAAATCAATGGATATGGAGATATTCCAGTAACATTGTCGAATGGTATTGTCACACAAATTCTCAATGTTGTGTATGTACCATGGATAAAGAAAAATCTGATCTCGGTGTCCACAATTACAGATCATAATCTGAAGGTTGAATTCCTCAAAACTTATTTCATTGTGAAGGACTTGCTAGATCATTATAGAACCGTTGCTAGAGGGGTCAGAGTTGGAGGCTTGTACAAACTTGATGTTACCAACAAGAATCATCAAGCATTAAATTTTGCAACTATGCCTACATAAATTCTTTGGCACCATAGGTATGGTCATATTAATTATCATTATCTATTGTTATTACAAAAGAAAAGTATGGTTGAAGGACTCCTTATGTTAAAAAATGCGCATGCTACTTATGAAGGTTGTGCATTAGGTAGATGCACGAAGATGAATTCTCCTCTAATTCTGATAAGAGAAAGAAAGATGTATTAGAACTTGTGCATATTTATGTTTGTGGACCAATGCAAATAAGGTCCTTAGGTGGTGCTTATTATTTTCTCCTATTTATTAATGATTGCACAAGATACACATGGGTTTATTTCCTTAGGAGAAAGAGTGATGTTTTTGAATACTTTAAGGAATTCAGAAACATGGTGGAGAAGAAAACAGGAAAAACCATAAAAATCCTCCGTTGATATCAAGGGCGAGAGTACAGATTAAGGAACTTCATCAAGTATTGCAAATATCATGGAATAATACATCAATTTATAGTACCCCACACTCCACAGCATAACAAGTTGCAGAAAGGAAAAACTCAACTCTCGTGGAGTGTGCACGAAGTATGATGAAAGGTAAGAATCTCTCAAATGCTTTATGGGTTGAGGCCATTAGCACTGCTATTTATTTAAAGAATAGAAGTCCCACAAGGTGTCTTGATCATAAAACTCCTTTTGAATCCTTGTATAATTCTAAACCAACAGTTAATAATTTGAGGATATTTGGGTGTAAGGATTTTGTACATGTTCCAAAGGAGAACATGAAGAAGCTCAATTCTAAAGTTATTAAATGTATTTTCATAGGGTATTGTTCATAATTTAAATCATATAAACTGTTTGATCCATCTACTCACAAAGTGTTTGCGAGTAGAGATGTAATTTTCCATGAGCAAGAAAATGGAAATAATTTAGACAACAATCATGAAGGATGGCATGTACTTATTGAAGATGAAGAGGTCAAAGAAGAGAAGCAACAAAAGCACCAACAACAACAACAGTAGGACTTAGAGACATCCAGTGACATGGATACATTCAACACATCCAGTAATCAGAGCTCACCAAGAGGTGAAGAAGGATATTCACAAAGTGGGGAAGAAGATAATGAATTGAGAATATCTTCACAACAGGTTCGTCTACTTGAAAGGTATAGAGATTATGCCCTGATGTGTAGTATTTCAAATATCATAGAACTCATGAATTTTAATGAAGCTAATGAACATGAAGAGTGGAGAAAAACAATGGAGGAAGAATATGACTCTATAATGAAAAACAAAACTTGGGAATTCATTGAATTGCCTAAAGATAAAAATACTATTGGATGTAAATGGATATACAAACATAAATTTAAAGAAGATGGTAGTTTAGACAAATACAAAGCTAGTTTGGTGGAAAAAGGGTATTCACAAAAAAAGGGTATTGACTATGTAGAAACATTTTCACCGGTAACTAAACTAAACACCATAAGATTGTTAGTTGCATTAGCTACAAAGTACCATTGGAAGCTTCAACAATTAGATGTAAAATATGATTTTCTTAATGGGGATTTAAAGAAGGAGGTTTACCTTACTGAACCATAGGGGTTTTTGAAAAGTGGCCAGGAACATTTAGTGTGTAAATCAAAGAAAGCGGTGTATGGGCTGAAACAGACACCTAGGTCATGGTATGAGAATATAGATTCATTCTTTCTTCAACAGGGTTTTATAAGGAGCAAAAGTGATCCAGATCTGTATACCAAGTTTGATGAAAAGGGGTATGTTATAGTGATCTCCTTATATGTTGGTGATTTAATTATTACAGGAATAATTCAGAAAAATTGACTAATGGATTTAAGAAGCAAATGTCGCAGGTATTTGAAATGAAAGATATTGGTGAGCTACATTACTACCTAGGTCTTGAAGTTTTGAGAAATGTTGGTCAAACATTTGTGTCTCAAGGTAAATATGTCAGAGAGGTACTTAATAAGTTTAAGATGGATCAATGTAAAGTTTCCTTTGTTCCAATGCAACATAACATGAAACTTTACTGTGATGATGGTTCAAAGGAGGTAAATGGTACAATGTGTAGACAAATGGTGAGAATCTTGAATTATCTCTCTACAACAAGCCCTGACATAACATACTCTGTTAGTGTGTTAAGTCCGTTTATGGCAAAACCTCTAGAAAGTCATTGTAATGCAGTGAACGGGGTACTTAGGTATCTCAAAGGCACAATTGATTATGGTATTAAATATACTGATTCATTTTATGTTGAGTTGACAGGTTACTCAGACTCAGATGGGGCTGACAATATGGATGATCACAGATCTACTACAGGTTATGCCTTTATCATTCGATCCAGGATTGTCTCATGGAGCAGTAAGAAACAACTTGTTGTATATTTATCATCTATTGAGGAAGAATATAAAGCTTTCTGTTCAACAATGTGTGAAGTTGTTTGGTTGAGAATACTTCTTAAAGATGTTGGAGAAGAACAAATAAAAGATACAAAATTAAATGTGATAACCAGAGCTCAATCAAGTTGGAGAATAATCCAGTTTATCATTCAAGGACAAAGCATGTTGATACTCAGTTTCATTTTGTTCAAGAAAAGATGAAGTCTGATGATGTTTCTTTAATGTATTGTAATACTAGTGACAATGTTGTTGATATTTTTACAAATCCTCTTGGGAAGATAAAATTTGAGTTGTTTAGAGAGATGTTAGGTTTGGATGTAAATCCATTCTCCATTAAAGGGGATACTTGGAAATAATGGAGAACGAATTAGTTAGATAGTTGTGATTACGTTTGTATTTAGGAGCTAGAGACTATTTTCTTGTTATTGGTTCTATCTCCATGAACTGTATGTAATCCTATAAAATCTTGTAACCTTTGATCGTTTATTCATCGAATAGATCAAGCATTGTTTCAGCTATCTATAGGTGTTGCCTCACCTGAGAGCAACT
>SNQJ01S0055880.1:43955-57777 GCA_010110895.2 Picea sitchensis
ATATAACTAAATAGTTTAAGTACTATGAGTTATAGTTTTCCTTTTAAAAAACTTAGTTACACGTGAAATTTAAAAGTGATTCAATTAATGTTAAATTAATTTATTAAAATTAACAGTTCATAAATATTATAAAATATCTCTAAATTTTCATGAAATTTTTTATTTATTTAAAAACTATATTTATTAATAATATGAATCATATATATATAATGTAAATTTAATAATAAATACCTGTATATGATTAAAATTATAATGTTACATTATCATGTGTTAAAAAGGGAAATGGAGATTATATGTAAAAATTAATACATAACTTAGTCATGATGATGTGTGAACTACATGGAGTGGAAGACTTTGAGGTAGGGAAAGATAAGGTTTTTATTTTTTAGGTAGGAAGTTTGTAGGGATAGGGTGACAAGTGAGCTCTTCTTGGAATGGGGAACGAAATATGGACAACTCTAAACACTTGGTTGATTATTCCAAAGATTTATTGTCAGAGGATATGAACTTTTTGGATCCGGTCATAAATCCTTATCTAGCTCTTTGATAGTTTGATCCCCTCAATAGTTTTTCTGGTGAAACCCATTCCAAGAAGTTCCCTGACCTAGATAGATCAAGTATATTGATTGATCCTTTAGCGGTTCTATGTTAAAATTCTAGACGAGAGAGTAAAATATATCAAGGGATGGTTTCAGGTAGAGATTTGGGTATGTGTGTTGAACCTACACATGAATTTTCTTTGAGCTCTTCCAAACCTTCACATCCTTCTATGAATCATCTTGAAGAGAATATCCTTGTCATGGTTCCTCTTCTTTGGTTTTTTGGTAGAAAACTTGATCTTGTTGAGTTTCACAGAGGCGGTTCACCTGTTCTGCATGGTAGCCTAGAACATAAGAATTAGAAAGTTGTTAAATCATAGAGAGGTGGGGTATCACTGGTAGTGGGGGAAGACTTGAAGATTACCCAAATTGCATAGGTAGAGGGTCAAGAAATAGTTGTGAAATTATATGGATGGAGAGTTTCAATGGTTACTCTTACTTCCTAGATGAAAAAAATTTGTTTCTATCCTTTGGTTATACAATGATTTTTCACTTGTTTTCAATAGGTTGGATTCGGTTCATCTTTTGTTCTAAATATGATTCATGGAAAATTTTGTTGGGAAACTCGTATTGGGACCAACACATACTCTATGCTAAACCTCGCCACCTGCTTTTTCATGCCCAAGAGGAAGCCATATCCAGTATGTCTACTTGAATCAAGCTTCACAATTTTCCACTAGAGTTCTAGACTAACTTTGTGTTTAAGTCTATTGTCAAGGTATTAGGGAATTTAATCACATATGATGTTAGATATAAGTCCAGTTGTTACCTATCAATGTTGCAAATAATTTTTGACTTGGATCCATGACAGGGGCTCTATGATTCTATGGAAATGATGGTGGGGGACATGTCCTATACCCATCCTCTAGACTATATCAACATCTCTTTTTGGTGTTCTCTCTATTAAAATGGGGGTCACATTTTGATAGATTGTTAGTTAAAATTTTATAAAAATTTTAAGGGGTGAAGATTGATTAGTTGTTGGTGTAAGGTCTACAAACCCTAATTCCTCTTTGGAGGATAGGGTTTTATCGATGCCTCCTTCCTCACTGAATAATGGAGAAAGGGGGATTAAAGGACATAAATCATGTACATAGAACAAGGGAATACAAAATGATATCATGGTTGGTGATATTTCTATTTAGTTCGATGTTAATGCTCTACATAGTTTGGAGATTCAGTCTCCATGGGATTTGTTTGGTGATGAATTCAATTTATTTCCTTCACAATGGGAATATATTGAAGCTCTCTCGTCCAAGAGTGCAAATCCAAAATAGGTCTCAAGTAATATTTCCTGTATCCAAAACACTAACATTTTTTCAGTTCCTGAGAACTCATTCATTAATTTTCATGTTCATGGTGATGGGTATGGCCCTTGTACCTCATTGGGTATGGTCTCGAATTTTTTTTCACTTGAGATATGGGAAGATGGTTTCTTTATTGATTACTTATGAAGTGACTCTCACCATTTACCCCATAAACCTTTAGGTACCCATAAGAATTTATCCTTTGTTTCCCTTTCTTCTTCTTCCAATAAGAATTGTTATATTATACATCATCAAATCCCTTCTCAGGGTTCATTTCCCTTGGTCTCTCTAAGATATGATGTTTCCAATAAGCCAAGCCATTCTAAAGAAGGGTGTAAGTATAAACTAAATCCTTCACTTGAGAGAACCTCCCGAGAAGTTTCACATAGAAGACAATGTCTTATCTATGGGGTCATTAGAGAGAGAATTTCCCTGAAGGAAAGTTCTCCATGAAATTAATGTATGTTAATATGAGGTGCATAAGGCCCCCCAAAATAAATATCTCTGAAGAGGCTTGTAGAGGTTGAATGGCCCAAAAAAAAATTAATTAAGGAAACTATGGGTAGTAGGAAACCCATTATTTTTTACTTATTAAATTTTTTTCCTTGCTAGGATTTTATTGGTTTGGATTTTGATTGATATTCGGGGGAGGTCATAACACATTTTTCACCCAATTACTCTCTCATTAATTTTTTTTCTACTTCTTGAGGTCTCGGCATATAGATTTTTTGAAAGGATTTGGATCATTCCATTACTCCTCTCAATATCTATGATGTTTACGAGGGTAAGGAGGCTTATTGGGATCGATTTTTTACTCTAATTGTTATCCTCTCCAATAACCTAGTTATTGGAGGGGAATTGAACTTTACTCTTAGTAGAGAGGAAATATGGGTAACATCATCCCACAAAGATAAGTTGGCAAATTTTTTCATTGACAAGCTTGAACTAACTGGTTTGGTAGAAGTTGAACCTATTCAAATTTGTCTGGGATGGAGTAATAATCAAAGTAGCATTGAAGGGGTGTCAAAGAGACTTGATAGCTTCCTTTATCATCACATTTTTCATCAAGATATTGGGATATATCATTATTTGGTTGGTAAAGTGAGTTGTTCTAGTCATTTCCCAATATTTTTAGAATTGGACCAATTGTCTAGGGAATCCAGTTCTCCTTTCAAATATAATACCTCTTGGTCTAAAGTGGAGGAATTTGAGAATCTTATCCACAATTGGAAACTATTTTAGGAAAGTATTAATGCTTTAGTTCCCAGTTTGTCTCTTCCCTTCAATTGTTAAAATAAAGGGTTTCCTGGTATGCCAACGAAAGGAAAAAGATCAAGAGATCTCAAATATTAACATTGAGATCGAGAATATTTATGGATTTATCTAAAGGGGTTAGGGTATCAATATGACTTGGTGAAATTTCGATCTTCAAAATATCTTAGGTCGATGTTATTGCTAGAACATGAAGAAACTTGGAGGTTAAAGAGAAGGGTACTCTATATTGTTTATAGTGACCAAAATACCATTTTTTTTCCAAAACATTTTCAGTATTTGAAAAACTATAACAAAATTTTGAAGTTAAAATATTCAAATGGAAATAAGACTTTCAATTTCTTGGATCTAGCTTCATTAGGAGTCGATCACTTTAAATCTTTTTTCAAAGAAATAGAGAAAATCAAGATGGGAAAATATTAAATCTCATCTCATATTTTCTGAGAGCCACTGAAGATGAGGATAACCAAGAACTGTAAGGAAAGGTTAATATATAGATAATATATTCAAAGGGTATTATCCTCTTTCAGAAAATATAAATTCCTGGAATAGACAGATGGACACTCAATTTTTTTTTTTTAATATTTCTTTAAAATTGTCGGGGATGATTTTCTTCCAATTATGGAGGAATTTCACCAATGTGGTAAGATGCTAAGTAGTATTAACTCAACCTTCATTTAAATCATTCCTAACATGGATTTCCCCACAACTTTCGATGATTTTAGACTTAAAATCATTTCCTCACAACTTTCGATGAATTTATGTAATTTTCTTTATAAAATCATTGCAATGGGTATTGTTGTTAGACTTAAATTAATCGTCTTGAATATCTTTACACCTAAATATTTTGGGTTTCTCCAAAATAGTCTTCAAATAATTGCAATGGGTATTGTTGTTAGACTTAAATTAATCGTCTTGAATATCATTACACCTAAATATTTTGGGTTTCTCCAAGATAGTCTTATCCATGAAGTCATTGGTTTGGTGTAGGAAGAAATACATTTTATCAAAACCCATAATCACTTTATTCTCAGTCATCAAAATATACCTTTCCAAAGCCTGTGATTGAGTATCATGTCTCTATCTCGGACTGTTTCTCGTGCATATAGGTTTTTATCTATCCTTGGTTAAATGGATAATGTTTTATGTGTCATCGGTTTCATTTGTTATATTAATTAATGGATTGGTTTTTCCCTTCTTTAAATATTCCTCATGTTTATGATAGGGGTGTCGCCTATCACTTTATCTATTATTGCTAGTTGGGGATGGTCTTAGTTGAGCTCTTGTTGAAGAAAAAGAGGTGAATAATTTTTAGGGGATAAGATTGGGAAGATATGAATGAATAGGTCACTTGTTGTTATTTGATGATGTACTCATATTTTTTGTTGTGTAATTTCATAAGGATAGATATTAAAGGATATAATGGACTTTTTTTGTGATGCTATAGGTATGGTTATAAATGTTAACAAATATGCTATCTTTTTTTTTTTTTATAGACATTGATATTTTTTGTTGTGTAACTTTATAAGGATAGATATTAAAGGATATAATGGACCTCTTTTGTGATGCTATAAGTATGGTTATAAATGTTAACAAATATGCTATCTTTTTTATAGACATAGAGGAGGACAATTGGCATATCATTTCAAATATTTTCAATTTCCCTTCCCTCCATTTCAAATATTTTCAATTTCCCTTCCCGTGATTTGAGAGATGGTATTAATCATATTTGTTATCATCTAAAACCAAATAATTATGGTTATAAATGTTAACAAATATGCTATCTTTTTTATAGACATAGATGAGGACAATTGGCATATCATTTCAAATATTTTCAATTTCCCTTCCCTCCATTTCAAATATTTTCAATTTCCCTTCCCGTGATTTGAGGGATGGTATTAATTATATTTGTTATCATCTCAAACCAAATAATTATGGAATATATGATTGGAAGTGGTTGTTGTCCCATATTTAAAGGAGAGTCAAATTTTGGTCCAATAAATGGATCTCTTAAGGGGGGGTATTAATACTCATAAAGTTAGTGATTGAAGCGATTCCTATGTATTGGCATCTATTGGCTCTGATTTTGAAAGGAATTCTCCACCATATTCGGAAGTTGTTCTTAAAATATTTTTGGAAGGGAAGAACTAGGTACTTGGGTGCTCATTCGAGTACTTGTAAAAGTATATACAAGCTAAAGAGTCTTGTACGGTGGGATTTAAAATACATTTTTTTTTGGATGAGCATTGGCTGCAAAATTCCTATGGATATTTTTGGCTCGTGACCATATTTAGAGTCATATTTTGGTTGATAAATACATAACACCTTTTTCAATACGGGGTTGGATTTGAAGGTGGAAGAATCCTACCAATGATGAATCAAAATAGTGGAGGGCCATAACACTTGCATTTCCTATAATAGGCATATTTTGGGTTCATAGGTGCAAGTAGAGATAGATGCAATCATTAGATGTGGTGACATCATTTTTGTTCTTAAGTTTATTGTGAATTACCTCTTAAATATTGGATGTTGCATTCTTAATTGAATTGGTGACCCTGCTAGTTCAACAATATTAATCCAAGGATGGATTTGAGTAGAGGTTTTGGATATTGTTTCCAATTGGCACTAGTATTGGACATAATACATCACAGAACTAAAACATTCTTATGTCCTCTTATTAAATGCATAAGATGGCTCAGTTTGGTACTATAATAATCTCAGGGGTCTCTACTGAACAAAACTTGGATACTGAGCCTTGTCGAATTTGGAAGAAATACAACTCAATGGTGGTATAGGAAATTATGAAGGGTTAAGGGCCCGATCATAGGTATTTTATTCTTCAAGATTGTTCTTAAAGGGTTATTTTTGAGTTGGAATAGAATGTAGATTAAATGTAAGAAAGGGCCAAGATTTCATTTTTTGAGCAAATGTTTTGAGGAATCTAATTCTCATTTATCGCTAGAATGCTCCTTTACTCGCAAGTTTTATCTAGATATTAAGGAACAGTTGGTCCTGACTCGTTTACGGGCCAAAATATCATTGAATAACAAGTGTAAATGTGGATGAACCTACATAGATAAGATATAGATATAAAATAACATACACAGTTTGTAGAGAAAATATGAGAAAAGAGAGAAACATGAGAGAAACAATGGAAGAATGGAAGAATTATATATATATATATTATGTCTGGCGGAATCAACAACTAGTTGGGCACGTGCTCACGTTACACGTGGTTGTGTTATCCAACTTCTACCACTATAACCTCCAGGTGTGCCCACGATGCCCCTTACATGGCACACATTGTAAGTCGGGGGGATTGGAACTCAAAATCTCATGTAACTTCATATTCACGACACTTGCCAATTGAGCTTCCCCCCGGGGGCGAATGGAAGAATTATATTAACCAAATGAATGAATAGTAATTTACACATGAAATAATCTATATAAATCAACTAATGTGCACTAGAGGAGAACCAATGTGTCGTAGTGGTGGTCTGGAGTGATATGGACACACACCAACAGTTACATGGGTAAACTGTCACCCAATCTAAGTTAACTAGTCTCTCAGTCCTCAGTTAATTGACTGAAACAAAGTGAAGGGAGGAGGAGATCAGGAAATCATGAGTAATGTGCTAGTCTGGTTAGAATCCAAAGGAAAATGCACATTAGTTGGTGATGATCCCAATGTGGCATATAGACTCCACTCAACTGATCAAACTGAAGTGTGAACTAAAGAGAATATTCTCCCTAGACTATAGGAGACTGAATAATGACTAGTAAACATAGGGAAAACCTGAGGAAAAACAATTTTTAGGTTTGTGTGAAGTATCTCCAACACCCCCCCTGAACATCACTATGGTGGAAATAAATAATGGGTCCCGACAATGAGGCCATGTTAGGTACCCAAATACAAAAGATACACTGAAATAAATGAGGAAAGAAGGAAAAAATCATCGGAAACCCCCCCCTCAAAATAAAATGTATATTAAAAAAATAACTCAAACTTTCTAGGAAACTGTGTCCTTCACTCCAAGACATCTATGCAGAGAATGGAACTTATGCTCAGTGAAGGTCTTGGTGAATATGTTTAGAGTCTATTCTATTCAAGGAAAAAACTGCAAGTCGATGATCCCCTTGTGTACTAAGTCCCAGATGTAGTGCATGTGAATATCAATGTGCTTATTTTGCTTCCTCTGAACGAGATCTCTGTAGAACTTCAGAGTGATCTGGTTTTCACACCAGATGACATTCGACCTGTGAAACTGAATTCCCAAATCAGAGATAAAATGTTATAGCCACATAGCCTAAATGGTTATGTTAACTACCCCTCTGTACTATGCCTTGATTGAAGATAGAGAAATAACATCTTTCTTCTTTCTCAACCAGCAGATAGTCCTAGAAACAAGATTGAGTGAGTAACTAGATGTGGACTTGTGATCAATGCTATCACAAACCCATCCCAAATCAGTGAACCTAATGAGGTCCAATGTAGATGATGTTGCACATTTAATCCCAAAGGTGATGATACCATGCACGTATTGAAGGATACACTTTGCAATCTTCCAATGTAGCTCATGCGACTCTTGCATGAACCTAGAGACTTCCCCAACTGCATAGAAGAGGTTTAGTATGGAGTCTGTAATATACAAAAAAGTCCCCAATAGTTGTATGTATAGTGGGTTGTCCACCACTGGAGTTTCCCTTCAATCCTCAAGTATGACTCCTGATAGGAAGGGAGTTGGGGAAGACTTGTAGTCTTTCATGTGACATCTCTCGAAGAGATCTCGTACATACTTGGTTGGAGATAGATTGAAGCCTGATGCATCCTAATTGATCTTGAGTCCAAGGAAGAAATTTTAGCAGACTCGTGTCCTTCATCAAGAACCTGTCATGTATAATCCTCTTGACTTCAACAATCGCTGAAGTTGAGCAACCGATGATCAAAAAATCATAAACATACAAAACTAGGAGTAGAAGTGAATCAGTTGTCGTGAGCATGTAAACATTTGGATCTGATTTACAATGTACAAATTTATGTGATAGCAGGTAGGAGTCCATCTTGGAATACCATGCCCTCGGGGCCTACTTGAGCCCATAAAGAGATTTTTTCTTTTGACACACTAAAGATGAATCCTACACAAATCCCTTGGGTTCCTCCATAAAGATATCCTTAAAGAGATCTTCATAAAGAAATGCATTCTTCATGTCCATCTGATGGACTTCCAATACTTTGGTTGCCGCAATGGCAATTTCCAAACATATAGAATCCATATTTTCTACTAGAGCGAAGGTCTCATCATTGTCAATACTATGCACCTATTGAAATCCTCTGGAAACTAGCCTGACTTTGTATCTTCTAACCTGTCCATTTTCTATGATCTTGGTCTTGTAAACCCATATGCACCTAACAAGTTTCCTTCATACAGGAAGGGGAACCATATCCTAAGTCTGGTTCTCAAGGATGGAGTTGTACTCCTCCTGCATGGTAGATTTCCAAAAAGGATTCCTGGTAGCCTTGCCAATGAACCAAGAAAATATTCTAGGGTGGCATCGATTCAGTCAAAGTGAGTGCAAGAGGAGGATCCTAGAAATCATATCGAGTCCTCTTGGTATCAGTTATATCCCAAGAATATCTCCTACATCCTCAAGAGTAGTCTTGGCCCACATAGGCCTTAGCTCGGTCTTTGTAAGTACATTTGCATGCACTGACTCTACATATGAATGTACTAAATCGATATCTAAATCATTTGAATTCTCTGAATCAAAACTCTCATATGAAGAATAGTTGGCATGTGCATGTTGATCATCTCTAATAGGTGGAAGAACAAAAGTGTCTGCATGTGGTTGCTAAGGTACATGCAAGATACTTTCCTCAAATTAGACACTCCGTTCAATGATGAGTCTGTCCCAAGAAATATCAATGAGTATGTATCCCTTCACACCGTCGATGTATCCAACAAATATACTCTTTGTTCTCTATGGATCAAGTTCCTTCATCTTCTTACAGGGAATCCTGGCCCATGCGTGAGAACTTAATATATAGAAGTGGGTCACTTATGGTTTGAGGCCACTCTAAGCCTCGTAATTATCCTTGACACATCTATGGGGAGATATTTTTTGGATGTAGGTTTCACAATTAAGTTCTTCATCCCATAATCTCGGTCGTAGCGAATTTTCATGTAGCATGTAAGATGACATCTCTTTCAAAGATCTATTTTTCTTCTCAACAACTTTGTTTTGTTGTGGAGTATAAGGAAATGTGTGTTGCAACTGAATCCCGACCTCATGAAAAATGTTATGTATCTCATGGTTGACATACTCTCCCCTATTATTTGTTAGGAATAATTTGATCTTCTTTCCTCACTGTGTCTCAACAAGGGATTTGAAATCTTTGAGGTGTTGAAAGACCTCTTATTTTTTCTTGAGAAAGAAAATCCATGTCAAGTGTGAGAAATCATCAACAAAAAGGAGAATGTACCTTTATTTAGTGATTTATGGATGTGGAAAAGGGCCCATGAGGTCACTATGCATAAAATCCAAAGGAAAGGAAGCCTTCTGAGTCTTTCCTTTGTCAAATTTGTGTTGAGGGTGTTTTTCAAGAACACATCCCTCACAAATTCCTTTGGAGAAGTGGATATCAGGTAGACCATCAACCATTCCCTACTTGCTAATTTGTTTCATATCTATAAAACTTAAATTCCCAAACCTTTTGCACCATATCCTACTGATTTCATCATCATGGGTAAGAAGTAATGCAGAATCTTGTTCAATAAATTCAGAAAAAGCATAGATTCTGGATTCATGATTTACCTCAACGGTAGAAACCTTGGAATTGGTTTTCATGTCATAAATATCCACAACATCAGGTGTAAATAAAACTCTCTTTCTAGTGTCGGAGTTGGGCATGTGATGCTCATAGAGAACATTGAGAGAAAGTTTGGGAAAGTGTAGTACATTCTCAAATATTTTGTTTGTGAGTTCAATTCTTCCTTTTCTGGTGATCTCAGCTGGAGAGTTGTCCCCCATCAAAATATGAGGAAATTTTCATACATCCAATGAAGAGTATACTTATTTTTTGTCTTCCATGTGGTCTGATTCCCCTGAATCTATAATCCAAACATCAAGAGAGGAGTTGATGGCAGTCAAATCATGGCTAGAATTTCCTTTCTTGGAATTCTGATCTTCTGGCTACTTCTTCTTGGCACCCTTGGGGAATAGATCTCCAAGGTTGTTTTGTTGAAGTATTTAGTCGATTTTCTCTATTTGCTTTTGCATACATGTAGATTATGAATGGAATCCTTTATGACAGTAAGTGAATTTCTCCCCTTTTCTTCCCTTTCCACCTTTCAATCCGAAGAAATCATTGAAGGGTTTGAGTACCCTTCCTTCTTTGGATTTGTAGGTGACTTCTATTTGTCCTTTCTTTTAAATTTATGATTTTTATGACCACTACCATCTTGCATAGTAAGTGCATGTGCCTTTGTGCCATTGATTTTTCTCATATTGATGATATTTTTCTTCTCTTGTGTCTGAGACTCGATAAAAGCCTCAAGATATGGAATCATCTAGGTGGATCTAGAGGAAATCCTAACTGAATGAAATGTGGATACAAACACTAAGTATTCTAGACCAAGTTTGGATAGAATGGTAAGAACCATTTGTTTCTCATCCTTATATTTATCAACCCCAGAAGCCTTGAGTTGTGACAACAAATCCTTATATTTGGTAAAGAAATCTTGGAGATCATTGAATATTTTTGGATCCAAAGAGACCAATTCCACATCGAGCATATGTACCCTCATCTCATTTTTTTCCCAAAAATCCCTTCCATGGAGGTCTAGGCTTCATTGGGGGTTTTACAGGAGGATATGTGAAAGAGGAGTTTAGGAGAAATGAGACTGCAAATAGTTTGAAACGCTTCATCCATTCAATTTAGATACTTGGATTTTTCTATGGTTGATGTGGGTCTGGTCTCTGTGTTCATGGTTAACGTGTATAATCCTATACTTCAAAGATTCACTGTCATCTTTTCCTTCCATGCAAAGAAATTGTACAGTGTAAGAATGAATTCTTTTGGAAATTCCATTTTTCCCGCTGTCTTCAATCTTTGATACCTGCAAAAATAATTTGGTGTGTCTTTTTCCTAGCAATCTGTGATATTGCATACCATGTAAATGTGGATGAACCTGTACAGATAATATCTATCTAGAAAATGACATACACAATTTGCAAAGAAAATATGAGAAACGAGAGAATCATGAGAGAAAGAATGAAATAATTCTATTAACCAAATGAATGAATAGTAATTTATAGATGAAATACTCTATATAAATCAACTAATGTGCACTAGAGGAGAACCAATGGGCCATAGGGGTGGTCTAGAGTGATATGAACACAAACCAACAGTTACAGGAGTAAATTGCCACTTAGTCTGAGTTAACTAGTCTCTCAGTCCCTAGTTAACTGAATGAAACATAGTGAACTGAGGACGAGATCACATAATCATGATTAATGTGTAGTATGGTGATAATCCCAAGAATAATTTTCATTAGTTGGTTATGATCCCAATGTTGCATGGTGATGATCCCAATGTGGCATCTAGAATCCACTCAATTGATCAAACTAAATTGTGAACTGAAGAAAATATTCTCCCTAGACTATAGGAGATTGAATAATGACTTCTAAACATAGGGAAAGCCTTATGAAAAATAATTCCTAGGTGTGTGTGAAGTATCTCCAACAACAATTTTTTGTTATTTTTTTAACTTTTCCTCTTGTGAAGGAGATCGTAATCCTTCCAATCCTAGTCTCGTGGGGAATTTGGCAAGCATGGAATACTTGTATCTTTGAAGAAAATCAATTCCCTTCCTTTATGGTTTCACCACAAGACTTGACCTTACTATCAAGTTATAAGGATACCCTGATTTTGAAAATGTCTCGAGAGATGGGTGAGGTGGACATCAACCATTATATGGCTTGGGGGTTTTTCAATGGTGCCTATCAAGGTTTAGGTAGATTTTTTGGTTTATGATTTTATCTATATCTCTTAGAAACTCATTTCGTAGTTGGTAAATAAAATATGGGTCTAGGTACAAAAAATCAAGGTGCACTTCTTAAGTGTGAAATGTGAAGTAATGTGTATGAGCTCTATGTCTTTGGTGACTCTAAATTGACTATCGAATGGATGAAGGAGGAAATTCAACTAGTTGAAATATGTCTCTGAACATGTTTTTAGGGAATTTAATACTTGTGTTGATTCACTTTGAAAACATGAATTACTTATGGATAAAAATAAACTAGAGATGATATCCAAAAGGGATTGTGTTTTTATTGAAATTTTATTCTCTTCTGGCTTCTATATAGATTGTCTGTCTTTAATTTTATAGTTTGGAGCATAGTCTCAAATCTTCGAAATGTATTTGAACTATGAAGATTTATGTTTTGTTTTCATGGGAGAGTATGGAATCCTTTATGGCTAGTTTTGGAGATTGGCATCTGCATGGATAAACACTTTTATTTTATAAGTTCTTCACACCTAAGCNTCCACACAAAAAAAAAAAAAACTAATTCATGATGAAAAAATAATAATAATAATCTATTTTTAAGGTCAAGCCACTTTGTGGAACAAGGGACCCCCCTCCGCCCAGCGATTTGACTGGTAAAGTCTACGAAGGTATACATACCCTACCCCCCTCTAGACCTGTGACCTCTTAAGATGAAACATATGTTCTTAACCATTAGGCCCACTCAAACTATATTATAAAATCATTTTATTAAAAAATTAAAAAATCATTTAAAAATGAAATACATTATAAAATCATTTTATTAAAAAATATTTAATATTTTAAATTAATACATTTATTAGATTATAATAATTATAAAAAAAAAATTTATTATTTAATTCTTTTAGTTTTATTAAATTTGAATAGTAATAGATGGAAATTGAAATTACAAAAGCTTACTTCCGTCAAAAAGATTGTTTGAAAAAATAAAGTCTCTTTAGAAATTATTTTAAAATGAATTTATTTCATTATTTATTCGTTTCTCGTTCATATCAAATATGATTCGATGTTTTTGATGATTTTAATGTCCCACAATGATCTTTGTATCCATCTTTTTTTTTGGGTTTAGTATGGGACATGCCAAAAATCTTTAGACATGGGTTGTTTACATAAGGCTAAACAAATCCTCAAGTCTTAGATTTTGTCAAACTACTTTGCTTACGCTCTTGCCCATATTCGATTCTATAGGGAGGATATTGTACTTTTGAAATCTTTAGACATGGTTTGTTTACATAAAGCTAAACAAATCTCAAGTCTTAGATTTTGTCACACTACTTTGTTTACAGTGTTGACTATATTTGTTTATATAGGGAGGATATTGTAGTTTTGAGAAAATATAGTCGTTGTTATAAGCATTGAATCCCCGAACTCATCATATTTCTTTTCTTTCAAATATTTTTTAAGTTTGAGAGCGTTTTAATATTTTGAGTGAAGGTACAATTGTTGACATTCTCTACAAGTATGATTACATCTTATATATATATTTTAATGATTTATAATTATGATTACATCTTATATATATATATTTTAATGATCTATAATTATGATTGATTATATATATATATATAATAGTTTATGG
>SNQJ01S0055881.1:3044-37559 GCA_010110895.2 Picea sitchensis
TCCTTACAACTCGCAGTAGAATGGGGTTGTAAAGAGGAAGAACAGGGCCATTGTTGGGGCTGGGAGAGGCATGCTACAAGATCAAGGGATGCCACTATTTCTATGGGCTGAGGCATGCTACACTGCAGTTTATCTGCAGAACAGGAGTACTCACAGGGCTGTGGGGAGCATGACTCCTAAGGAGGCTTTCTCTGGGAAGAATCCTAAGGTGGGGAACCTTTGGATTTTTAGGTGCATCACTTATTCATATGTCCCTTCTGAGAAGAGGACAAAGATGGAGCCCATGACAGAGATATGGATCTTTGTTGGGTACAGTGAGACTTCAAAGGCTTTCCATATTTACCTTCCTTCCTTGAGGAAGACTGTCTTGAGGAGGGATGTCAGATTTGAGGAGGACGGAGCCTTTAGGAAGTCTAGAGGGACAGAGAGAGGTGAGCAGTATTCATCCCAGATTCAGTTGAGCCCATAGCAGACTATAGTGACACAGAATTCGAGGCCACCAACTTCGGTGACGACAGGTTCATAGGTGACAGGGCCACAAAGTTCAGGTTCGCAAGCTACTGGTCCACGGGTTTCAGGATCAGGTACTCCAGGGTCTACTATAGGATCATTGTCTTCAGTAGATGGGGTTGAGCAGGGAGATTCCCCTCCACAGGACACTACTTCAGAGAGGAGGAAGCCCAAGTGGCTTCAGGACACTTTGAGGGAGGAACAGGGTTCAGTGGGGAATCCCAGACAAACAGTGAGGGAGAGTAAACCTCCCGAGAGGTTTTGCATCTACATCGCGATGGTGAGAAGTATTCGGGAGTCTGAGCCTTCTACTTTTGAGGAGGCCTCTAGTAGACAGGTATGGGGAGATGCCATGATGGAAGAGTACAATTCCATCATGAAGAACGATGTCTAGGAAGTTGTTCCTAGACCTGAGGGGAAGTCAGTGGTGACTTCCAAATGGCTCTACAAGCTAAAGCATGCTGCGGATGGAAGCATTGAGAAGTACAAATCTCTCTTTGTGGCTCGGGGGTTTTCACAGGTTGAGGGAGTTGACTATGATGAGACCTTTGCGCTGGTTGAAATATACACTTCGATCAGGGAAGTGATCTCCATTGCAGCAGAGATGGGTTGGAAGATCCACTAGATGGATGTGAAAACTGCATTTTTTAATATTCTTATAGAAGAGGAGGTGTATATTGAGTAGCCATTGGGCTTTGAGGTGCATGGGAGAGAGTCTCATGTGTGTAGACTGAAGAAGGCATTGTATGGAATGAAACAAGCTCCCAGAGCTTGGTATTCGAGGATAGATGCCTATTTGCAGCAATTGGGTTTTGAGAAGAGTGAGGCAGATCCCAACCTATACTTCATTGTGGTTGGAGAGGATCCTCTCATTCTTCTGCTTTATGTGGATGATATTTTTATTACAGGGGAAGAGATACTCATCAACAGCTGCAAGGAGAGCCTTGCTTCAGAGTTTGAGATGACAGACATTGGACTGATGCATTACTTCTTGGGATTGGAGGTTTGGAAGGAGCCTAGACACATCTTCCTAGGACAGGGGATGTATGTGTGTGATTTTTTGAGCATATTTCAGATGGGGGATAGCAGGCCCATGACCACTCCCATGATTACCAACTGGAAGAAGCTTCATGCTTCTGAGTCACAATTGGTGGATCGCAGTTTGTGTCATCAGTTGATTGGGTCATTGATGTATTTGGTCAATACCAGGCCATATATTTGTTTTTTTGTTAACATTCTTAGTCAGTTCATGGTGGAGCCTAGGAGAGTGCACTGGGTGGCAGAAAAACATGTTCTCAGGTATCTTTGTGGTACGGTAGATTATGGTTTGGACTATCATAGAGGAGATGGAGTTCGTCTGGTTGGGTATACAGACTCAGATTGGGCAGGATGTGTCAGTGACAAGAAAAGCGCTTCAGGGTGCTGCTTCGGATTGGGATCAACAGTAGTGTCTTGGTTCAATCGGAAGCAGAAGTCAGCGGCTTTGAGTTCGGCAGAGGCTGAGTATATAGCAGCTAGTAAGGCCAGTTGTGAGGTCCTTTGGCTTCGAAATATGTTGGTTGGATTGTTCGGTGTGCAGTTGAGGCCTACCGTGATTTACTGTGATAATCAAAGTTGCATCCAACTCTCAGAGAATCTAGTTTTTGATGAAAGGTCTAAGCATATCGAGATTCGATATCACTTCATCCGTGATTATGTTTAGAGAGGATTTGTGGAGCTACAGTACATATCTATAGAGGATCAGGTTGCAGACATACTCACCAAGGCATTGGGCAGAGGAAAATTTGTATTTTTCAAGGACAAGCTTGGAGTGGTGAGTAACACTTTCCTCGGTATGAGGAGTGTTAAATTTTTAATTAAATAAATTACCAAGGCAAGTGTTTCTCTTCCCTAGGCGCCTAAGGGGGAGAAAGTGCCTAATGTGGGTCCTAGTCAAATTAATTTGTGAGATGCAAATTAAAAGACAACTTTATGACTAAAGTGAGGGTAAGTGAAGAGACACCTAATCGCAGCCACTTATCTAATCTAATCTCAACCGTTATATTAGAAAACCCCTCAGCTTCCCTCATGAGGTCGATTAGGGAAAGAGGGCGCACCCATTCTTGGGTTGTTCACCAATCATCTTGTTGAGAGAGAAAGAGAGAGCAAGAGAGAGAGGTCGAGCTTGAGAAGACAACATTTGTAGAGTAAGGGCACAATTCCCAAGACAATCGAGTAGCACATAACTCAAGGAGGGTATTGCTGAGTGTGAGGGCTATACCGTATGGATTTCTTGGAGGCTGTACAACAAAATTCTATGCACAGATTTCGAGAAAAGGAAACACCAGTTTTGTGGAGGTCGTACAGTACAGATTTGACAGTTCGTACAACAACAAAAGGACAACAATTTGTACAGCAAGGTACAACATGCATTTCAAGGCATGGCACAATTTTTGAGAGGCATTTAATGCACAGAAAAGAGGGTACAACAAACACAGAAAAGAGGCATGATTTTTTAGGAGTTCCATACAGCATTTATTTATGTAGCAACTGTACAGTTGTATGCATTTCTTGTACAGATTTCGAGGAGCTACATTCTAGAATTTTTCTAAAGAAGACAAGCATAAATTTTCCGAGATAAGTTTGTATTTTTGCTGAAGATTAGACTGCTATAAAAGAAATTTCTCAGAAGCTCAATAATAATAAAAATCCCTCTCTCACTGGTTTTTTGCTTGTGGGTTTTTCCAGGGTCAAAGTTAGACCAAAAATCTCTATCTATAAATTTTCTAAGTTTTTCATACTACTAATATTTTATTTCTGCGTTGAAAACGATGTTCAGAATCCTCATGTTTCAGTTCTCGAGTTTATTTTCTACTAAGTTTTTATATGTTGAAACTGTGATGAAACTCGGTTTGGGCATTTAACTTTTGCTGAAAAATCAGCGAGACTGAAACTGGGTTGGGGTCTGAAATTTTAACATTACATAGGAGTGTTCTAGGATTGTAAATGGAAACCATCGAAGAGGGAGGTGAGGCACAAGATACAATTGTTTTCTAACTCCCCATTACCAAACACTGGTTTATGTAGACAGTTTGTTCTAAAAGTAGATGAAGTGAAGAAATAGATGTAGAAAATACTAGAGCACACAGTGACTCGACAAAGCACCTCACCTCGTGGTTCACCTATCATCATCATAAACAAGAAGGATGGGACTTGGTGAATGTTTATAGACTATAGATATTTGAATAAGATTACACTCAATATTTGGTACCCTCTACCCAAGATTGATGATTTGTTCGAATAGTTGTATCATTCCAAGTACTTAACCAAGTTGAATCTCAAATCGGGATACCATGAGGTACGTTTCAAATAAAAATAACACCTATACGACTACCTTCAATACAAGGCAAGGTTTGTATGGATGGTCGTTCATGTCATTTGGTGTATGCAACTCATCACCTACATTTATGAGACTCATGAATGATGTATTTTGTTTTTCATCGCATGAACTCACACTTATTGAGAAAAAGTTTGAAAGCTCAAGTGCAATCCTGCATAATTGAGAGGGAGGGAAATTGTCACGTTACATACCCTCCTTAACTTTAAGACAAATATCCTTCGTCTCAAGGGCGTTTTCCTTGATTACGATTGCTACGAATTAGGGAAAGGATGCTCAATGTGTAGAGTGAATTCCAAACAAAATGAGTTTGGGTAGATTTATAGTGTTAAGAAAAGTTGTTGTTGGTGTAAAGGTGAGTGTCTTTCATTTGGAATATGGAGTCAAGGAACACACCGTGAAATTTTCTAAGTGAAAAAGAGATGAAGATCAAGTTAGGGTATATAGGTTCATAAACCCTAACCTCAACTTCTTCAGAAGAAACCCTAAGGAATATATATTCTCATAAACGTTACGTAAAACCTCTCACTGCAAAAAGAAGTTGTGTTACTTGAAAGCTTTACAATGAGACCCGATATGTAGTTCCCATCTCATTTTTCATCTGGCAATGCATTCCAAAGATATTTAATTACAACTTCAATCATTTGAAATAAAATGAATGAAGTATGGCCATCCCTTGTTTTCCCTTGAGTAGGAACCATGTATCATAATATGTTCCACGTTGTCTTATTCTTCAACTTTTGCACTATTGTAAACTCAACTAGTTGCATAACAATTTTCCAAGTTTTCTCTATCTGAAATTCATAAAAATATAATACAGTAATTTATTCTTAAACAATGAATCGACGATGCATAAAAGAAACCATCAGGCCTCCATTGAATGTCCAATGAAAATCATGCATGCTTCGCACAAAGATTTACTAGGATTTAATTGAAATAATTTCATCTGCAGTTGAATTTGTCTCCTAAAGTCTATACTTGGAAGACTATTGGTATGACCATCTATCACAATGCTTTGCATTTTAGGTATTCAAACCGAGACATAGGGAGAAACCTTTTCTTGTGACACTGGATTATTCCAAACCTGAAACCTTTAGCACTACAAAATTTTCTTAGATCTGTCACCTCTTTTTCAAACAAATCAAAATAAGAAACCATTATTACAAATTTTTTTCTTGATTCTAGGTAGTTTTCCTCTGCTCCTAAAGAAATGTTTGTTATTATAATGTTGTTGTTGTTATAAATATAGGATCATGGAGCAATAAGATAATACAAATGAGGAAATAAAAACAAAATATACACGATACAATGGAAACACATATATATGTGGTTCACCTAGTGTGGACTATGTCCACCAGAGAAATTTCCAAGTCCTTCCTTTTTATTATCCAAAAAATGAAGGGATACAAACTACAACACACCCACTGTAACTTCCTCTTCTTTCTCTCATAGTCTCCTCTCTCAGAATACAATATACACAATGATTCATAGTCGCAATAAAATTCCCTCATAAAAGAGGGTTTCCTTCTAGGAAAAAAACCCTAACATAACTTCTACTATCAGATATGAGACCTTATAATAAGTGGTTTAGATTTACTATGAAATTACAATATACATTTACAAGGAAATGTTTTCTTCGGGAACTTTGCTCCCGAACCCACGCTTGCCCCCTGACTCCCTAGTCAGGGGGATGATCCCCCCGGACCCCGTAGGGAGGGAAAGAACCCCCTTCAAACCCCTCGCGTAGGGGGGTGTACAATCTTCATGGGGTATAAACACGGCTAAAAACAAATACCTATGAAACATGAAGATAATGAGGCTCCACAACCAACAATATCCCACTTGGAGACTAATCACAACAACTCCACTACTGTTGTACCTACTCGACTATACTCCACCTTGGACCTAGAAAATTGATCATCTTAACCTTCATTCTTGAAGACCAACTGAAACTAAGTAGGAAATCAATTTCTCCATGGTTACTCCCGTTGTTAACATGTTTGTAGGACTTTGGCTAGTGTGTATTTTTTCCAACTTCAAATTTCCATCTTCCAAGATGGATCATATGATATGGTACCTGAAATGAATATGCTTAGTATTTGAATGGAAGGATGAGTTGTTTGCAAGATGAATGAAACTCTCATTCTCACAGTACAACCTACTATTATCTTCTTTCTTTCCCAATTCCTCTATATACCTCTGTAACCAAATCATATCTTTCCTAGCCTCTGTAGAAGAAACATACTTTGCCTCTATTGTTTAAAGTGAAACAACCATTTGCAGTTTCAAAATCCACCTTATTTTTGTTCCACCTACAATAAAAACATACATTGTGGTACTCCTCCTACTATATTTATCACCTACCATATCTGAATTAACATATCCTTGTATAACAGTGTCTGAACCTCCAAAATGTAATGCATGAGTAGCAGTACCTTTCAGATACCTATGACTCCACTTTAATTCCTCACAATGTTCTTTACATGGATTCTTCATATACCTACTCACAACTCCCACTACAGGTGCAATATTTGGTCTTGTGAAAACCATCGCATACATCAAGCTTCCAATTGTTAATGAATAAGGGACACTGGAAATGTATTCTATCTCCTCGTGTGTCTCAGGATAGATTTCTTTGGTCAAATAGAAATGGCTGGCCAAAGGTGTTCTAATTGGTTGTTCATTCTACATTCTAAACCTCTCCAACAACTTCTCTATGTACTCCCCTGAGACAATGTCAAATTATGATTTTTCCTATCTCCTGTTATTCTCATACCAAGGATATTCTTTTCAGCAACCAAATCCTTCATCGCAAATGAATTATCTAATTTCTTCTTGAGAACATTTATATCTTGCATATTAGACCCTGCAACAAGCATTTCATCTAGATATAATAACAAGATAATATAGATTCCATTTTCTAGCCTTTTAAAACTAACACCGTGATCAAAATGGCATCTACTATAACCTTGTTCTGTCATAAACCTATCAAACTTCAAATACCAGTTCCTTGGAGCTTGCTCTAGGCCATATAAGCTCTTTTTCAACTTGCATAACAATTTTTTCTTCCATTTTACCTCACACCCCTGTGACTGCTGCATATAAATCTCTTTCTCCAAATCCCCATGGAGAAAAGTTGTTTTTACATCTAACTGTTCAAGATGAAAATATTCTACTGCCACAAGACTTAAAATATTTCTAATTGAATTCATTTTAATAACAGGAGAAAATATTTCATCAAAATCTATACCTTTCTTTTGTGCAAACCTCTTTAGAACAAGTCTAGACTTGAACCGATTTTTACCTCCATCTTCTTCCTTCAACTTCTAAACCCATGTATTCAACAATGCTCTTTTTCCTGCAGGCATTTGAACCAAATCTAAAGTCTGGTTATTTACCATGGAATCCATTTCCTCTTTCATTCCTTGTTCCCACTTTCTTTTAGGGTCAACGTGCATTACCTCTTCATAACATTCTGGTTCACCAGAATCAATCAACAATAAATAATACAATGAAGGAGAGTATCATTCAGGGGGTCTACTTAACCTGGCAGATCTTATAACAACACTTGGAGGAGTTTGAGGTACATTTTGCTCCTGTTTTTATACATTTTGATTTTCTGGTACCTTTGAAATTTCTTTTTCAGTGATCTCATGAAGCACTATGTATTCTGGTTTTTCTTTTTCCTATTTCGTTTCCTACAACTCATCTTTGTACATGACCTTCTCATTGAATATGACATATCTACTGCTAATTATTTTGTGATTTTCAAAATCCCATAAACGATAACCAAAATTATTAACATTGTATCCAATAAAGGTACACTTCTTTTATTTTTCCTCAATCTTTGTTCTATTTTCTTTGTCAATATGGACAAATGCTTCACAAGTGAAAGTCTTCAAAAAAGAATAGTTTACCTTTTTACCTGTGCATGCCTCCTCTGGAATTCTACCATCTAAATAACTTGAAGGTCATATTTTTATTAAGTAAAAATAAATATCTACAACATTTTCCCAGAACTGTAAGAGCAAACCAACATGCAATCTCATACTCCTTGCATGCTCCATGATTGTACTTTACATCCTTTCTCTCACACCATTTTATTGTGGTGTTCCTGGAACTATCTTCTCTCTATGAATCCCATGGTATGAAAAGTAATCATCAAACTCCTTGTTGCAATATTCACCTCCATTATCTGATCTGAGACACTTCGACCTTTTTCATGTCTCATTCTCAATCAAAGCTTTCCATTTCTTAAAATTATCAAAAACATCATATTTTTGTCGAATGCAATAAACCCAAGTTTTTCTAGTTGTATCATCAATAAAAGTAACATAATGATGAGATCCACCAACATATGATACATGAGATGGTCTCCATACATATGTATGCATAATCTCTAACATTTAACTCTTGTTTTATTTTCCAACTCTGAGAAATTTGACTCTCTTTTGTTTTCCATAAACACAATGCTCACAAAAATCCAAATCAATTTGTTTAATATCTAGCAACAAATTTCTTTTGTGAAGTATATGCATCCCCTTCTCACTCATGTGTCCAAGACTACAATGCCACAGTGGTGTATCCACTATCGTAGAAGCTAAAGAGATAGAAGAGTCAGTATTACCAATACATAAATACAATGTACCTACCTTCCCTCCCTTTTCTATCACCAGTGATCCTTTGGTGACCTTCAAAACCTTATCTATAAATATGGATATACAACCTTCACTTTCCAACTTCTCTCTTGAAATTATATTTTTCCTTAAATATGGAACATGTCTTACCTCTTTCAACAACCATTAGTTTCCACTCCTTTGCTTTATTTTTACCTTTCCCATTCTAACAATTTTGCATGGTGCATCATCATCCAAATGAACCTGTCCAAAATCTCCTTGACCATAATCTAGAAAATGTTTCATATGGGGTGTGGCATGAAATGAATCCCCCGAATCTACTACCAAAAACTCAAAAATATTATCTACAGAAAGAATCAAAGCATCTTGTAACACATCACCTATTACATTTGTTTCCTGATTTTTCTCCTGTGGTCCATCTCTTTGTTTCTTTGAAGCTCTGCAGTTTTTCTTCAGATGTTATTTCTTCCCACAATTCCAACAATCTATCTTTTCAATTCTGGATTTGGATCTACCCTTCCTAGAATTCTTGCGGTTTCCTGAGCCCTTTCCTCTATCATTTTGTCTTATCCTATTCTCCATGTTTAACACATTACACCACCTATGATTTTCCATAGAATTTCCTAGCTAAGGATAATACCAACAATATCATAAAATTTTAAAGTGTTTGAACCAGAGACAGAGCTACTTACATCCATGACCAAGCCATTCCAACATTCTGGCAATGAGCACAATATTAGAAGAGCACTTACCTCATCATCAAATTATACTTTTACAAAACATAGTTAATTAGTAACCTATTAAATTCATTTAAATGATCTTCCATAGACTCACCTTCTCACATCTTCATATTAAATAATCTCTCCATTATAAATACCTTATTGGACATCGAGATTTTTTCATATAGTTTAACCAATGTGTCTATTAGCTCCTTCACTGTCTTTTCTTTCGAAATATTGAAAGCCGTCGACACTTCCAGGCTCGACTGTATCGTTCCTAGTTCCTTTCTTTCAAGAACCTCCCATTATTTATCCTCTGTGGCCGTGGACTTATTTTCTATTCCACCCAATGGTAGGAATAGATCCTTAAATTTCTTGACCTTAAACCTTTCATCTTCCACCATTGCTCCCACTAGAACCAAAAACCTTATTTTCCTATGATTTACCTCTCACTCTCATACGAGTTGTTAGAAAAATAGGATCGTGGATCAATAAAATAAGACAAATGCTAAAATAAAAAAAGTAAGATACACAATACAATGGAGACAGGAATATATGTGGTTCACCTATTGTGGGCTAAGTCCACTAGAGAAATTGTCAGGTCCTTCCCTTTTATTATCCAACAAATGAAGGGATACAACCTACAAAATACCCACTATAACTTCCTCTTCTTTCTCTCAGAGTCTCCTCTCTCAAAATACAATATTCACAATGATGCATAGCCGCAATACAATTCCCTCATAAAAGAGGGTTGCCTTCTAGGGAAAAAAAACCCTAACATAACTTCTACCGTTAGATCTTCGACCTTATAATGAACGGTTGAGATTTACAATAAAATTACAATATATATTTATACATAAATTTTTCCTTTGTGGGTTTTGCCCATGAACCCTCGCTAGGGGCTAGTTTTTCCCCGGACCCTGTAGGGAGGAAAATACTCACCTGCAACCCCTAGTGTAGAAGGGTGTACAGTGTTCCGGGGTGTATAGTCTTCATAAGGTATAAACACGAGTGAAGAAAAAGACCTATGAAACATGAAGATAATCAAGCTCAATAATTGGACAACCGATTTCATTCCCAACTTATACTATGAGCGAATTCCTATGAACCTCTTCATTTACCCTTTCACAAAATTAACTAGCTACATTATGTATCTGAACAATGCCCATAATGTTCTCCATCACATCGTGACCCGAGATCTTGTAATTCATCTCCTTTATGTCAGCAAGCACTCTTATTATAGGAGGTGGCAAACGAAGAAGAGCGTCCTATTTTACAGAAAAAATGGCACCTTTAGCTCTCTCCATGTTTATAGAAGAAAAAGCACCTTGCCTTTCATTATCATAAATTTGGAAAATTGAAGTCTCTAGAAGACTTTAGTCGTTACTAGAGGACCAAATCCTCACAAAAATATCATGTATTTTCTAGAAGTCCATGTAGGGAGTTTTTAACTGATTGAATTTTCCATGGAATCAAACAGAATTTATATTTCGGTGAAGTTGTTGAATAGATTTAGGGTTCTGTTTTAATTACTGGAATCACGCCAACATAGAGAGGGAATCAATTAAATCCTTTTGTGGAATGTATAAATATAATCTGCAAGCATGAGTGAAAGGGGCCACCAATCAAATGAGGACCAGGACAGCCAAGACACCATGATTATGTGATTTTGATCGATCAATAAATTAGAGTAAAGCGTTTTCACTAAGTTGTCTTGTATTGTTTTATTTCTTGTGTACTCAATGGATGCATTGTCAAATTATCTGATTAATGGAGAAATTGAGAGTTCGTGGATGCTAATGTGTAGAAAAGGCTCGTGAGGTTGTTTCTATAATAAACAATATCACTATAAGGTTTCCAAGAATTGTTTCAAATGTCGTACAGAAGGGAATTCAGAAGGTAATTGCATATGAAGAAGGCAGAGTTGATGTCTCTGCAGTAATTGAAATTGATTGTTGCAAACATTGAAAGAGTCGATTAGTGTTGAAAAGCCAGAAATCGAGCCATCGGTTTTTCAGATAGAAGGAGAGGTCGAATTGTCCTTTAAGGGTTACGAACTCACTTTGCATGCAGAGTATATGCATGAAAGAAAAAGAGTCATGTTGTTGAAATTAAGAACGTGTTGGAGAAACCATTAGGGTAGCAGAGTGAAAGCATGGCCAAAAGGAAGACTGTCATTAGAGTATAACTAAATATGTATAAGAGATATTATAAAGGCAACGCTCGTTTCCTATAGTGTTTAGTACCAAAGATGAGAAAGCACACATATTTGAACGTGCTAGTTGAGAAGCATGGAGTGTGGAGTCTACGTAGAATATTCATGAGCCTGGTCCAAAGTTTTGAGGAAACATCCTATTCTAGCAAAGAGGATCCACCGTTGATAACACAATGGATCAACGATGATCCGAGGTTAAATAGATATCTATGAGGATGGAAGTTGAGCCACGATACTTCTAGTGGATAGAAAGAAACCACACGAGACTTGAAGTTCCTATGAAGTTGACGAGACCTCGGGAAAGAAGGGTACCATTGTACACGCGGATACTATTAAAAAGCGAGATTGATAAATTTTATTTGCTCCCAGCAGCTGTATTTAGCCGATGTGTGGGCCCATAACCCACAGGTCCAAGGTATGAAGAATCACCCTCAATCAAGTGGTATCACAACAGAAGAATATTTTGCGTGTGGTGGAAGGAGGTACAAGTCGGTTGAGATATAGTAATTAATTTTGGTCTTTCTATTTTTCATCAGTTGATTGTGCAGGTAGCAACGTTTTTTCATAAGTTTATTGTGCAGGTAGCAGCAAGAAGACGGTGGGAATATTTGCAGAATCCTAGAGAAAAGTAGTGGTCACAAGGTTCCAGAGGAGAGAACTAGGGAGATGCCCAAAGACAACTCGGGAGAGAAGCTTAGTGAAGTATGGTGTAGAAAGAAGGAGAAAGTTGCTACTGCAGAGGCTTTGTTGCAGTTTACTAGTTAAATCTATAACTAAAATAGAACGAAGACATATGACAAGGAGGTCATAAAAATTTTGTACGCTCTATGTAGCAGCATCGTACCACCCGAAATCGTCTTGAAAAATTGAATTCTATAGAAAACTTGAGTAATTACTACAGGACGAGATCCTCACATAAATATCATGTCTTGTCTAGATGTCCATGTAGGGAGTCTTAAACTTATTGAATTTTCCATGTAATCAAACAAAAATTATATTTCAGTCATGTTGTTGAGTATATTTAGGCTTATGTTTTAATTGTTGGCATCACACCACCTTAGAGAGGGATTCAATTTAATTCGTTTGTGGAATGTATAAATATAATATGTGAGCATGATTCAAAGGGTGGCCAATCGAATTGATTTTGATTGATCAATGAATTAGAGTAAAGAGTTTTCAGTAAGTTGTAGTCTATTGTTTTATTTTTTGTGTAGAGAATGGATGCATTGTCAATTGATCTGATCAGTGGACAAATTGAGAGTTCGTGGATGCTAGTGTGTAGAAAAGGCTCCTGAGATTATTTCTGTAATAAACAATAGTTGTATAATGTTATCAAGAAGTGTTTCAAAGTACCTGGAGAAGGGAATTGAGAAGGTGATTTCATGTGAAGAAGGTAGATTTGATGTCCCTGTTGTTAATTGAAATTGATTGTTGCAAATGTTGAAAGATTCGATTAGTGCGGATAAACCGCAGATCGAGCCAAACTATCTCTAAGGGTTACGAACTCACTTTACATGGAGAGAATATACATGGAAGAAAAAGAGTCATGCTGTTGAAATTAAGAACGTGTTGGAGGAACAATCGGGGTAACACAACGAAATCATGGCCAAAAGGAAGATTTTCATTAGACTATAGCAAAATATGTGGAAGAGATCTGGTAAAGTAAGTATTCGTGGCCTATAGAATTTAACACCAAGATGACAAAGTGCACTAATGTGAACATGTTGGTTGAAAAGAATGGAGTGTGGAGTCTACGCAGAATATTCATGAGCCTCGTCCAAAGATTCGAGGAAACGTCGTATTTCAGCAAAGAGGATCCACCATTGATCAGAGAATGAATCAACGATGATCCGAGGTTAAATCAATATCGTGTAAGTGTTCCATAGCTAAGAGGATGGGAGTTGAGCCACGAGCCCTCCAGTGAACAGAACAAAACCTAGACGAGAGTTGAGGTTCTTATGAAATTCATGGAACCTCTAGAAAGAAGAGTGCCATTGTACTCCGAGATACCATTAAAAGGGGATATTGAGAGTTTTATTTGTTGCCAGCGGTTGTATTTAGCTGATGCGTGGGCCCATAACCCAGAGGTCCAAGGTATGGAGAATCACCCTCTATCATTTGGTATGCTCTATACCACATCGTGTAAGTTGATTTCTGCTATCGGGAAACTCCTCTTGTCTAAAAAACTTCCAAACACCAAGGCTTGCAACAGATCTATGTGCTTTCACGTAGTTATTCCTTCTCAATTCCTTCGTCAAGAGTGGCAAAAGGCTCCATATTTCAAAAGAGATGATTCTTAAAAGACAGAGACTGTAAGGAGAAAACTCCCAAACCTCCTGAAAAATATATTGTCTATTAGCTGTAAGCATTTCTTGTATTATGGGTGATAATATGGCCTGTTCGGAAGGAAAGAGAACAAAGGTCACACTTCTGAAAGGATCTGAATATGCGGACTTCTCATGTATTTCACCGATAATGCCTCAATTTAATACAAAATGACCATCGCTATCATGTTCCAAAGAAGGTTTTTGTTGACTGTGAAAGTCTTCAAGGATGTCATTGAAATATTGCCACCCAAAAACGAGTCCATCTCTAAAAACCAAAGTAGTATAATTGTTGTATATGGGAGAACCATCCATATGCATCACATATGATTTAAAACCACTATTTTCAGGATGTGAGTTTATGGTTTCAAACGTTTTGTCAAATTTCATAGTTTCATAAGCGTGACAGAAAGTGTTTAGGGATTCTTCTGACGAAACAGTAACATACATATTCTCATCCCACGCAGGAAATTCATTTAGGCTGGTATTAACCATACAAAAGGATTGTTTATCCAAGATACAATAAACCTCCTCTGCGTATTGGGTGACATCCAACATAAGGGGTCCCAACATGCTTTGTTTTTTATGTCAGCTAGATTCTTCACCGAAACTGTCTCCGCAACAAGGGTCATTCTTCGTCATTCTAAAAATTTTCATAGTCATCCCTTCATCCTGAAATATCACTCGAAAAAATGTGACAGCTTTCACCTTGGATATCAGTTTGGTTCTTAGCAGAAAGATGACCTGACGTAAAGTTCAGGTTGTTTTCATCCACGAGCTTTAAAATTTCTCTGCAACCATCTTTGTCCTTATTAATATCAAGGTGACCATCAATATTTCTTTCAATAGTTGTTTCATCTTTGTGATTAAGAAAGAACTCTTCACATGCCACATTTTCACCCTTAGAAATTTACTCACAACTTCTTAGGATAGCAGGGTTGTCCCCTCTGTGACAGCCAAATTTCTCAGGAAAACGATAGGTTCGGCTTGGATGTAGGTAGGTAGCATTTTTTTTTTAATCACATAGCCAGGGACATTATTTTCAAGCATGTTGGGAATAAATATTTCTCTATAAAATAAAACAAAGTTTCTTCCTGAACAACAGCTTCTCCAATGAAACCAACATGATTTTCTCCTTATGTTTCTTACAAATCCTCAAATCATCTCTCTTTCTATGGAAAATAAACTCATCGTGGTTTGGAATTGCCATGGATTTCTCATTTGTATCCATGTCGTGTAGGTCTTTCTTGGGAGCATGATTTTTCCATCAAATAGTGCCTAGCCCCCAAAACATGATTATGTTATAAATTCAGATTTTTTTCCAAACATTTCCTCAAAGGTTTGATCCAGTATGTCTTATTGACCAACTTTAGAGCACAAATCCTGTGTCAAAATTGTACCAGGGATGTTATTGAATTGTTCATGTTGATTTGCAGCATTGATACAAACACTATTAGAACCCTCATCACTGAAAGAAGCATTGCAGCCAAGAGATAAATCATCATCCATATTTTCCTTAACAATGATACAGTTTGTTGTGGGGCTGGAAACAAATTGATTTTCCTCTAGGAAGGGTTTAAAAATTTCCCATCCTTCTTCTATGTTGAGCTTCAGGGTTTCTCAGATATTTTCGTTTGCCACCATATTTCCTTGTCATTACAACATATAGTATATTTACTACATTATATTGCCAAGCAAAGGGCCAATGAAATAGTGGGATTCTCTTGATAATTTTGAAAAATAGTACCGAATTCCTCTCTTCTCTTTATGCAAAAGTCAACGAAGAACTCTTTATTATGGTTGTAGTCTTCATTACAGATGTGTCCTATCAACTTTTCACTATACTCGTTGTCTTCTGCAATACACTCCTTGAGTGCTTCAAAACCGTCTTCATAAACTACATCATCGAAAACATCCTTAGGTGCTCGTTCCTTAGCTGTTCCTTCATTACTTTCAAAAGGGTTCAAGGAAAACCACTCCATTAAAATGGATTTCTCAATATCCTAAAGGGGCTTCTGATGGGAAAGAATCAACAAAAATATTTCAATTAGATAAAATGACATATTAGGGATGCATCAATTCTTGCATTGCCAAGACTATCCTACCTAGGAGAAGGAAATTTATTCATTCAAGATGTTAAGAAGTGGAACCAATATTTGATGGGAAAGGAAACCATTATACATATAGATCGCCAACCATTTTAGTATTTTCAAGTTTAGAGTTTACGATTGGATGGGTTTCTTGCGACACTTTCATCTAGTCATCAAGTATAAGAAGGGAACTACTAATAAGTTTGTAAAATTTCTTTCAAGGTCGACCAAATAAAATATTAGAGCTTTTACAACTTTTATGATCATCTATCCTTTTACCCATGATGCATATAAATATACATACATAGATTATGAGGACATTAAATATGTGTTTTAGCAACTACATGGCCAAATTAATGTAAAATAAGATGATTGTAATACTGATTATTAGATCCATAATGGGTTTATCTACAAGCTAGGAAATATTTTTGTTCCTAAAGGTGAAATATTACAACTTATCACGGAGGCTCACATCTCACAATGCCAAATTTGCATGACTTTTTGGTGTTGTGAATACAATTGCTAAGTTACAAAGGAATGTCTATTGGCCTAGATTGTAAGAAGATGTAGCATGGTATATCAAAGGATGCATACATTGTTGTACCAAGAAGCCGAGTAATAAGAAGCAAGGTCTATACCATCCCTTTATTGTAACCCCTTAAACTTGGGAAGGCATTCCATGTATTTTGTGGGAGGTTGACTAACAACTAGGAAGGGACTTGACTATTTATTCCTGGTAGCTAACAGGTTTGAAACAAGATGTGCATACTAATACCTTGTAAAAATACCATGAAAGGTCAAGAAGAAACAAACATGTTTGGACAAGGGTGCACTTTAGGACAATAATGAGCATTGGATGATATATTTATCACATACAATGAAAACACCTTTTAGTGGAGGTTTTTGTGGAGGTTTTTAGTGTTACAAGATTGAAAAAAAATTTAAAAATAATTTCTGCTACAACCTTTTCTATTTGTACTTATTGGATATATTACACACTCAGCTATAATTATTTTCCTAAGTTTTACTATTCAATGTTGAGAACTCTTCCTTAAATGAGAATATTCTCTCTAGAGAATATTCCCCTACAAAATAGGATGTTCATCCTTTGTTTAATTTGTAGTCATTCGAGACATTACTCACTCACCTATAATTATTTTCCTAAGTTTTACTGTTCATTGTTGATAACTCTTCCTTAAATGAGAATATTCTCTCTAGAGAATATTCCCCTACAAAATAGGATGTTCATCCTTTGTTTAGAGTCAGTTACACTCACTTACACTTAGTTAGACTCACTCAGTTAACTAATGATTGCATTGATCGATTAACTAGGATTAGGTGGTAGTTCACTCCATTGTCTGTCAATGAGTGTCTAGATATCTCCATATCACTAATATGGTGCATTAGTTACTCATGTAGCCTATATCTATTGTACATTATTCACTCTTTGAGTGTGGAATATTGTTAATGATAATTCTTCCATTATTTCTCTCATGTTTATCTTTTCTCATATTTTTTCTGCAATTATGTATGTCAATTCCTAGCTAGATCTATTCTGTGCACGTTTCACACATTTACACGGTATTAGAGCTTACGAATTTATAAGAAAATGACATATTTGGTACAATGTATTCCTGACACTATTCATTCTTGTTTAAATGTTTACATAGCGCGAGGCCCTTAAACAATCATGAAAACCTTAAATGTTTACTTAACACGCCTCACAAACTTAAATGTTTACTTAATAGGCCTGTCACAATACATTTTCCTCCAATTTTTGGATACAATCTTGTATGGACTGAATTTGGGAAATATTGTTGTCCACCAACACTCGCATAGTCGACTATAATGATGGAGTTGCTTCTACATCATATGTTTGATATTTCTTCTATATTTGGAATGTAATCTAGTGATCATTGAGAATACATATATACTTCAACGGTTCACTAATTGATGCTTTCTCACTCGTTAGTTGGTTCGTTGGATGGAACTTATTGTTGTTTTCTTCAACATTGCAAAGTTGAGGCCCTACAGTTGTCATTGGACCTCTTGGTTCTTTCTCACTCATTTGTTGTTTTCTTCTTTCTCTTTTTTTCTTCAACTTTGCAAGGTTGAAGTCTTGCATCTGTCGTTTGACCTGTTCTTTCACTTTGCAGGGTTGAAATCCTACACCATTGTTTGCTTCAACTTTGCAAGGTTGAGGTCCTGCACCCGTAGTTGGACCTATTGCTACAGTTTGTAGGGTTGAGATCTTGCACCTGCAATTGGACCTGCGATTTTTTTGTCCACCATTCACGAACAAGTTTCACTACCATGGTTTCATTCCTATTCATTGTTTGTTGTTTACTATTTACAGTTTGTAGGTAGGAATGTTCAATACTAGGAGGTGATGAAAGTCAAAATAAATATAAAAAAATATAGAAATAATAACTAAGTGAAAATGATCTTATGATGCAGGCGCATCACTCCAACTTAGCATAAGCGCCAGCCAGCCAGCACATCCAGCGCGCATTCATGAAAGGGAGAGGCGCAACTCTCTCATTTTTCAAAATTTGAATTTGAATTTAATGTTGTAAGGCTGATAGAGACCAAATCATGCCTTTATATAGGTAGTGGTTTAGGTTTCCTTTAATGGTTACCTGCAGATAACTCTAGATCAGTCAGGTTTGCGACTTCCTTTTGTGTAATGTAGTTGTAGGAGTAGGAGCTTCTCTAAGATAGCGATAGCACAGAGGCAGTGGATGAGGATAAGCTCAAGAGAGCTCTCCTTTGTAAGAATGTCTCAAGAGGAGTAGAGTGTAGAGGGAGAATAGGAGAATTCTCAGGTAGAGAGATCTCGAGGGAGAGAATTGAGACTCTGTAGTAGTCCAGTTTTTGTAAAAACACATTTTGTATAGACATTTGGAGATTAATACAAAGAGCAATTTTTCCTTCCCATGAATTGTCTGTGTATGTTTATGCATTTGAATGTCACTTGTATGTTGTAGATACAGGTTATAGATAGATTTTACTATCTGTTTGTGAGTTTTTCGTTTTCTATCTGGGTTCTTTAGGTCGTGTAAGGAGTGCACAATAGAACATTGGAAGATCTGTAGCTAGCGCAAGGAGTGTGCATCTGAGCTCTGCGGAGTCAGAAAGAACGTGCAAGGAGTGCACACCAGAAAGATTCACAGACTCAAGGAGGAGCCTCAAGGTTGTTGAACACCTTGGAGGATGAGTTGTGTAGTGGAAGGCATAGAGAGAAGAGACAGAATCTATGGAGATTATGTAGAAGCTCTGCCAGTCGTTCATTGAGCTAGTGCAAGTGTGCATGAGAAGAACTCTTTGTCGAGTTCGAAGACAACCAGATCTACTGAACACTTTGTAGGCTCTGCAAGGTATGCATTGAGAAAAGGAGCACCAAGAGGGCGTGAAGCATTTATTTTCAAGAAATGCTTTGGACCTAAGATTGAGGAAATCTCAGCAACACAAGGAGTGTGCAAGGGTGGACTTATTCTAAGTCCCGAAGCTCAATAGGAACAATGCCTTTGCACACAAAGCAACAAAAGAAAGGAGCAGAAGGTCAAGAAACCTTTCGAGGTTTCTAAGTTTACTAAGCTCAGGACCGGAAGCATTTCTATAACACAGACAAGACCCAAAGGAACCGGGCTTGCAAGGGAAGCATCGTAGGCCGAGACCTTCGAGCGCCGAATTTCTTCCAAGGGAAGGGAAGAGGTGCAAGCTCAGGAAGAGGAGCACAACTTCCGTTGGATTGGCACTGGGAGGAAAGATCCGGACCATTGAATCTACGTCCAGGTACATAAGAGGGAAGAGCGCAAGGAGGATAGATATGAACCATCATATCTAATGCCAATACCCAACAACCGTTGGATCAGGTGAAGGCGCAGGGGGTTTAAACTATTGTATATCAACACATTCAGGAATCGAGGTTTGGACGAGAAGAGGAGGCTTCACCCTAGACTTGCAATCGTCAAAATCGTGAAATCGCGTCAGCCGTTGGATAGGAGCGCAGTGGTCCAAGAGCCGTTGGATCAAGGATACATGCATAGGATTTAGTCCCTAGAAGGTGCATAGAAGATTAGATCGTGACCGTCAGATATCCCGTAAAGGATCGATAGCCATCGGATCCGAAAAGAGGAGAATGAGGTTTAACCCTTGTAGAAGTAAAGGAGAGGACTCAAAAAAATCCCAAAAGCATCATGATCGTCCACAAGAGAACACATGGCAAGCGGTCAAGGTTTGAGGAAAAGGCCCGAAAGATTTTGAGTCGTTAATCTAGTTAGATCGTGGTCATCGGTTCCAGAAGGACCTGGGCCATGGATCTCTTAGCAGAGAGATTTTATCATTTCATGGATCGGGGATTCGAAAGGGCAAGGAGGAATGCTTGCATTGCGATTCCCCGAATCGTGAAAGTCGGTAGCACTTTGACGTTAAGCACATGGTAAGAGAGTGGTGATCACATGGACGGAGGCTAAGGGAGGAGCCAGAGCCGTTAATACCTTTTCAAAATTTTGGCAACCAGGAGTTCAAGACTAAAGGAGTCATGAGACAGGGAGTCCCGACTCATAATATCACAAAACCCCGAATCACAAAACCCCGAAAGAATGAACGCCAAGACATTTCATCATTTCAACAACTAGATATTTGAAAGACAAAGGAGCGGTACCCTTACATTGTGATTCCCCGAATCGGGAAACCCTGAAAGAGCGAACACCAAGACATTTCGGCATTTTAGCAACCGGGGATTCGAAAGACAAAGGAGCAGGACCTTGCATCGCGATTCCTCAAATCGTGAAACCCTAAAAGAACCAGAATTGTTAGATCAAGGAAGGATTACAATCGTCGATCTTGTAGAAGATACGATTTCAGACTTTCGGCAATCGAGAGTTGGAGGGACAAGGAGTTAACCCCTCCACATCATCGAAACGCGAAAAACCAGGGAGTCAGTTGGATGTTAGCCACTGGTCATGGGGTGAAGTTCATATGAGTCAGGAGTGAAGGTAGGAGCTATTGGGATCTAGGCTCTATTTCGGGGTTCAACAATTCGAAGCACAAGGAGCCTAGGAGAGCTCGCATGCAAGAGTCCATAAACCTTGAAATGCAAAAGGAGTGTTGTTTAAGCCTTGGGTCATAGCCCGTGGTCACCAGATAAGAAGGGGCTAGTTGGAAAGGAATCAACGTCGAGGTGTGTGTTGGTTTAGAACAGAGAAGAGCACTGAAAAGGAGGTGAGTGCACAGGTTTTCTCAAGGCATGTGCCAGAGGATGAAGGGACCTGTGGATTCATTCAAAGGGTTCCAGCAAGAGCCCGAAGAGCCATTTCGGCTCAGGGAAAAGAGGGATCTAGAGACCGGGACGTCAGTGGACCTTGCTGAGGTAGGGGGTCTACATCATGTGGTATTAGAGCCAGGTTATATCTGTAGACTAGGGGTAGAGGGAGGTAGAGTAGATAAAGAAAATACTCTGATACACACCATCATGTGGTATCAGAGCTGATATTTTCATTTGTAGACTTCATGTGAAGAAGACAACAGGTGAAGGAGGATACAAAGTAATGATGCTCTGTGAAGATTGTTGCAAGGTGTGCATCAAATGATAGAAAACCAGGCGAGTTGTAGGAGGACATGGAGATGTTCTCAGACATAGAGTGATCCATATGCTTGCTAGGAGGGCAGGTGAAAGATGGAAATGGCTACTGAAGGCCGTGAGCATGGTGGAAGAGGAGACCACCAGCAGATGAGTAAATCATAGATTGACAAAGAACTCTTCGATATAAGGGAGAGAATGGAACAATTGACATTGAAGATGCAGCAGGAGGAAAAACTACACTGGAGGTACGAATGGCCTCTGAACAAGAAATCCAAATGGCATGTCCAATTTTGTTGGCGAGGAAACAACAACAAGAGTTGAGGAAGTGGTTGAGGTATGTTGAAAGCCTCAAATACATAGAGCTAGTTTGCATCTGTGAGCCAGAAGTTGAAGAAACCCTCAGTGATGAGGAAGAGGGATCAATTTCATATATCATAAACTGTCAGGAGGGCAGGGATGAATTTTTGAATTGCCAGGTGGGAAATGAAATGAGATCATTGGAGGATCTCATAGACTGTCAGGAGGATAGCCATGGAAATTCATATTGCCATGTGGGCAATGGTATGAGATTAATAGAGGATCTCATAAACTGTCAATTGGGCAGAGGTGGACTTTCAAGTTGCCAGGTGAGCAATGGAAAGATATCAGTGGAAGGTCTTGCGTACTACCAAGGGGGCAGTGGTGAAAGTTCAGATTGCCAAGTGGGAAATGAGATGGGATCAGACGATCTCATAGACTTCTAGGTGGGCAACAACAAATTCCCAAATTTCCAGGTGGGCAAGGGGAAAGAGATGAGACTATCTGAAAGTTTCATGAACTCAGAGGAGAGTTCAGATCAACAAGGAGTGTTGACAAGAGAGAATTAGAAGATAATTTTGATCATTGGAGGAATAGAGGTGTTCCTACCAAGCAACCCAGTTGAGTCCAGAGCATGTGTTGCGGATGCATCAACAGTAGGAGGATAGCCAGAAGAAACTGTCATGGGGGAAGAAATGGAGCAGACACTGACATTCTCCCAAGAAGCAGAAGATGAGAATTCAACAGAATGGCTCAAAATTTTCAGCCAGGAAACTAGACAGGAAATCACTACAGCACTGGATGCTGCAGAAGAAGAAGAAGAAGAAGAAGAGGAGGAAGCAGACAACATGGATTTTGTTGACCGGTGTGAATAATTGGAAGCCTTGTAAAGGAGGGTGATGGTGCAAAGTTTTCACATCCAACAAGATAAGTTGGAAGCAGGTAGTGGAACATACCATCTTGGGGAGAAGCTCGAAGAAGTTAGAAGTATGCCAGCAGGAGAAATGGCAGCAGAAGAACTGGTAGAGGAAGAAGTTGAGAAGTAGTTCAGTGAGAAGACTACAGAGTTGGAGTCTGCAACAGAGTGGCCACTTAGTTCCACAAAGGGAGATAGAGATAGCAGGGGAGATCGAGCAGATCTGCCCATTGAGGAGACAAAAGTGCTACAGAGAAGACTGCATAAGGAGATATAGCCACTGGAGCAGCTGGATAGGGTGATTGAGAAGATCGAAAGGTTGATGTTGAGGTCAGCACAAGAAGTTGTCAACATGAGGAAGTTGAACAACAAGGAGCCTGCAAGAGAAGTAGGGAAGAAGAAGCAGAAACAACAACAACAACATAGATGGAGAGGAGCTGGAGGACAACTCCAAGGGAAAGTTTGGGATACAGGTGGATTTCAACACTAAAGAAGAGGATCTCATGAGCAGGAGATCATGATTTTTCCAATTGAGGAGTATGATGTAGGAGAATCTCTCCAACTCAACATAATTTCCATCCAGCCAACACATCCAATGTGCATTAATGAAAGGGAGAGGCCCAACCCTCTCGTTTTTAAAAATTTGAATTTGAATTTAATGTTGTAAGGATGATAGAGACCATATCATTCATTTGTATAGGTAGTGGTTGAGGTTTCCTTTAATGGTTACCTGCAGCTAAGTCTATATCAGTCAGGTCTGCAAATTCCTTTTGTGTAATGTAGTCGTAGTCGTAGGAGTCGCTCTGAGATGGCGATAGCACATAGGCGGTGGATGAGGATAAGCTCAAGAGAGCCCTCTTTCATAAGGAGGGATTAGGAGGAGTAGAGTGGAGAGGGAGAATAGGAGAATTCTCAGTTAGAGAGATCTCAAGGGAGAGAACTAAGACTTTGTAGCAGTCCAGTTTTTGTAAAAACACATTTTGTATAGACATTTGGAGATTAATACAAAGAGCATTTTTTCCTGCCCATGAATTGTCTATGTATGTTTATGCATTTGAATGTCAATTGTATGCTGTAGATACAGGTTATAGATATATTTTACTATTTGTTTGTGAATTTGTCGGTTTCTATCTGGGTTCTTTAGGCCATACAAGGAGTGCACAACAGAACATTGGATGTGTTGTAGCTAGCGCAAGGAGTGTACATATAAGCTCTATGGAGTCAGAAAGAATGTGCAAGGAGCGCACACTAGAAATATTCACAGACTCAAGGAGGAGCCTCAAGGTTGTTGAACACCTTGGAGGATGAGCTCTGCAGGGGAAGGCACAAAGAGAAGAGACAAAATCTCTAGAGATTTTGTAGAGGCTCTGCTAGGTGGGCATTGAGCCGGTGCAAGTTTGCACGAGAAGAACTCTTTGTCGAGTTCGAAGACAACCAGAGTTAATAAACACTATGTAGACTCTCGAAGGTATGCATTGAGAAAAGGAGCGCCAGGAGGGCATGAAGCATTTATTTTCAAGAAATACATTGGACCTGAGATTGAGGAAATCTCAACAACACAAGGAGTGTGCAAGGGTGGACTTATTCTAAGTCCCGAAGATCAGGAGGAATAGTGCCTTTGCGCACAGAGAAACAAAAGAAAGGAGCAGAAGGTCAAGAAACCTTTCAAGGTTTCTAAGTTGACTAAGCTCAGGATGGGAAGCATTTCTATAATTTAGATGAGACCCAAAGGAACCCAACTTGCAAGGGAAGCATCGAAGGCTGAGACCTTCGAGTGTCTAATTTATTCCAAGGGAAGGGAAGAGGCACAAGCTCAGGAGGAGGAGCACAACTGTCGTTGGATTGACACTGGTAGGAAAGATCTGGACCATTGAATCTACATCCAGGCACATAG
This sequence comes from Picea sitchensis, assembly GCA_010110895.2. NCBI lineage: Eukaryota > Viridiplantae > Streptophyta > Pinopsida > Pinales > Pinaceae > Picea > Picea sitchensis. The sequence continues at coordinate 27,610 of SNQJ01S0055881.1, forward strand.
GGGGGGAGAGCGCAAGGAGGATAGATCTAAACTGTTAGATCTAACGTTAATACTCGACAACCGTTGGATCATGCAAAGGTGTAGGGGGTTTAAACCCTTGTATATCCACACATTTAGGAATCGAGGGTTGGAGGAGTAGAGGAGGCTACACCCCAGACTTGCAATCGACAAAATCATGAAATCGTGCCAGTTGTTGGATCTGGAGCACAGTTTCCTGAGATCCATTGGATCAAGGATACATGCATGGGATTTAGTCCCTAGGAGGTGCACAGAATATGAGATCGTCAACATCATATATCTTGTAAAGTACCAATAGCCATTAGATCTAGAAAGAGGAGAATGATATTTAACCCTCATAAAAGAAAAGGAGAGGACTCAACAAAATCCCAAAAGCATCTTGACCACACGAGGACATGTGGCAAGAGGTCAAGGTTTCGGGAAAAGGCCTGAAAGATTTCAAGCCGTTGATCCAGTCAGATTGTGGTCGTTAGTTCTAGAAGGACCTGGGACGTTGATCTCTTAGAAAAAAGATTTTGGCATTTCGTGGACCAGGGATTTGAAAGGGAAAGGAGGAATGCTTGCATCGCAATTCCCAAAATTGCGAAAGTCGGTAGTTATTTGACATTGATCACATGGAAGGAGTCTAAGGGAGGATCCAGAGCCGTTAATCCCTTTTCGGCAGTTCAAAAACTGGGATTTCAAGAGTGAAGGAGTCGTGAGACAGGGAGTCTTGACTCACAATATCACAAAACCCTGAATCGCGAAACTCTGAAAAAATGAACGCTAATACATTTCAGCATTTCGGCCACCGGAGATTCAAAAGACAAAGGAGAAGGACCCTTGCATTGTGATTCCCCGAATCGCAAAACCCCAAAAGAATGAAAACCAATAAATTTCGACATTTGGGCAACCGAGGATTCGAAAGACAAAGGAGCAGGACCTTGCATCGCGATTCCTTGGATCGTGAAACCCCGAAAGAACCAGGATCGTTAGATCAAGGAAGGCTCAGAGTCATCAATCTTGTAGTAGATATGATTTTGGACTTTCAACAACTGGGAGTTGGAGGGGCAAGGAGTTAACCCCTCCACATTGCCGAAACACGAAAACTTGGGGAGTTAGTTGGATGTTAGTCACTGGTCATGGGGCGGAGGTCATATGAGTTAGGAGTGAAAATAGGAGCTAGTGGGAGCTAGGCTCTATTTTGGTGTTCGCCAATTTGAAGGACAAGGAGCCTGGGAGAGCTTGCATACAAGAGTCCCGAAACCCTGAAACGTGAAAGGAGTGTTGTTTAAGCCTTGGGTCATATCCCAAGGTCACCAGATAAGAAGGGGCTAGTTGGAAAGGAATCAACGTCGAGGTGTGTGTTGGTTCAGAACAGAGAAGAGCACCGAAATGGGGCTGAGCGCGCAGGTTTTCTCAAGGTCTGTGCCATAGGACGAAGGGACCTATAGATTCATTCAAAGGGTTCCAACAGGAGCTCGAAGAGACATTTCGACTCAGGGAAAAGAGAGATCCAAAGACCGGGAGGTCAGTGAACCCTGCTGAGGTAGGGGGTCTGCATCATCTTACAAAACTTCCTTAAATGTGACTATTTGGATAAATGAAACAAGAATGTATTGTTATCCCTAAAAAGTGTTGAACAAGAAATCTTGTCTCCTTTGCAAAATGTTCTTGTAGAAGAAAACTACAGCTAGGTATAGAAGGGATAGGTATGGTACAAAGTTAGGAAGGATGTAAGAAAATTCAACAACATTGTCAGTCCTTATCCATGTACCATATTTATCAGTGAGATAGTTCAGTAAGTTATAAAAAAAAAATTGCAAGACCTAAAATGCAAATCCTGGGTGGAGGATGAAGATAAAACACAAAAACGACCCAAGTCCAAACATTAGTTCTTGTTTATCCTTTATTGGAAAGTTAAATTCTTAGTTGGCAATGGAGTTTTAACACTGGTTTCTTTGTATATTATGGGATGGCGATAAGTGGACTTGTGAGAAACAAGATGTGTAATCGTAGTATTAGGGGGTTTATCAATAGGTTTGGGAAAATCAAGGGATCCTGGAAGATTAGGCTAAATTTCCATAGGTTTTAACTAGTACAATACTTTTCAATACATCTTAAAACAACTGACATGAATTTGTGTTGCATATATGATACCTTACATATTCACATACTTTAAGTTGGGATGGTGCTAGTTTACCCTCTTTTGAAGACATTGCAAGCTGCTCTGTCAACTAAGAGATGGTACTAAATCACCCTCTTAAAAAAAATCCTTAAATGTGACTACTGGGATCAAGGAAACAATAATGTATTGCTATCGCTGAAAAGTACTGAACAAGAAAGCTTGTCGCCTTTAAAAAAATTTCTTGTATAAGAAAACTACAACTAGATATATAAGGGATATGTATGGTACAAATTTAAGCACGTTGCAAGAAAATTCAACAACATTGTCGGTTCTTATCCATATTTATCAGTGACTTATTTCAGTAAGTTCTATATAAAAAATAAGTTGTAGGACCTGAAATGAAAATCTTAGGTGGACGATGAAGATAAAATTCCAAACAACCTAAGTCGAAACATTTGTTCTTGTTTCTCCTTTATTGGCAAGTTAAATTCTTAGTGGGACATGGAGTTTGAACATGGGTTTCTTTGTATATTATGGGATGGGGATCAATAGACTTGTGAGAAACTAGATGTGTAATCGTAGGATTAGGGGGATTATCAATAGGTTTGGGAAAATAAAGGGATCCTGAAGGATTAGGCTAAGTGTCAATAGGTTTTAACCAGTACAGTAATATTCAATACCTCTTAAAACAACTGACAATAATTTTTTGTTGCATAGATAATACCTTACATCTTCTCATACTCGGCGTTGGGATGGTGTTGGTTTACCCTCTTATGCATAAATTGCAATTCCCTCTGTGAACTGAGGGATTGTACTAAATCACCCTCTTGTGAGTCCATTGCAAGCCACTATGTTCACTGTCTGTGTTTACCAAAGGGATGAACTGTGGACGTAAAGGGTAGAAAAATGATTCTAGATCAGAGTCGAGTGAAAAAGGTGTATAGAAAAATGGAAATGCATAAGTTAAGGAAGATCTTAGGAAGGTGACAAATGGATTCTAGACGTGGGAAAATTTGAGCACCTTATCTCTTATGTATATGGTTATTATTTACATGGATGAGACATGGTTAGCAACATGTCATGGTTTGCAGCATGGTGGACACTTAGCACCAACGAGCTTTTGTTATTATTTATGTTTGATTAAATTAGTCCAACTAGTTTTCTTTCAGAGTCCCACATGTGTGGTGGTCAACTTTCATTTATTACATGTGTTTGTACTACTACAGGCCTGTACTACTTCGGAGTTGTACAAATTCTGCATTCGGATGCTGCAAAAGTGTCGAATACCCGAAGTCCTTGATAAGGATGGTTAAAGTAATATTGGGTTAATTAACAGTAGGTGCGAGTTAGTGACTCCAGGAGAAATTCACTCAGGGATATTTTCATGCTTCACATTTAAAAACTCTCGAAGTCCTGAATTAGCACCATGTCTAAGTATGCTTAGAATAATTCCAAAATTTGGCAGAATGATAAAACATTATCAGGGGCACTAAAGTCGCAGGGTCACCGAGATAGCGGTTTGGAAAAGCGATCGACGTCTCAGATTCATTTCAAAAATAAGATACTCCCAAACGTTGATCTCCTTGTTGTCTACACATTCAGTCATCTCCAATGGCCTCAAACAACACAAATGGTATGTTCTACTCATATTTTTGTTCCTAAAACCATATATTTACTGCATTTTCTAGTTTTTACCCTTCTAATCACATATTCTCACTTTCATGTCTTGGACATCATATCATAACTCTTTGGAAAATGGCAGTGCACAAGGATTTGTCAGAGGAATTCAAATTTTTCATTTTGGAGAAAGCATCTACGCAGACCTTGCCATACCTTCTTTCCAGATTATGACACGGAAATATTTTATTCTCTGAGGAAAACCACATATAATTGTTGGTTTTATGTTTCACTTTGGGTCTTCCAAAACATCTTCCATCACCATTTCCACATCTAGACTTCGTCTTGTAGAAATGATTCTTTGTAACCAAAATGGGCAATTCACTGATTTGTCCTAGGATGAGTGCCCCAGTTCCCAATATTAGAATATCTTCTTCATATTGTAAGATAATTGAAACCTTGAGAAGTTGTTATATGTGATGGTTCCATTCCTGTGGTAGAAGTCCATGAATTTCTAATTCTTCCCCTTTTGTTTATCCCACAAAGAATCTATGTGAGTGTTCTGAGTGGGTGACATCAACAAGTCGTTTCAGATCTGTTTAGTGGTTATTTGTGAAGAGTGGGGATGAAATTAAATGATGAATATGATTGTAAAGCTATATAAAATGACTACCGTAACACTTATAAGGTGCACAACTAAAATAAGTTCAAAAATTATATGTCTTAAATACTTGGTATTTGTACTGAGCAAGTTTATACTATTGTTTTATTTGCATTATCTCTTCTATATGGTTGATCACTAACTATATATTTTCTCTTTTTCATATGCTATAGAAACCACAAAGCACTAAATTTGAAACAAAAAAGGTTGAAATATACATGAATGAATTGGTATGCAGTTCCAAACTTATAGTTATATTTTTTTTCTATTTGCATATTATCTAAACATAGCTAAGAAACATCTTGAAAATCACAAATTAAAAGATGGAGAAAGTAATAGATGTTGAGTGTTATCAAATAGATGCAAACTCCATTGTACATGACAACATCGACTATGTATTGCATAGCAATGCCCTTTTTAGATTATATGAATTCTTGTATATTGTGGGAAATTGCCTCTTCGATGCATTTCAAGTTCTATTGCACTTCCATTATTCCTCGATCGAGCTGCACAATGGATTCATAGATCATTATTGGTCTATTTAGAAAATTGAAACGTTGAGGCATTAAAGTTATATCACTATGAATTGGCATCTGTTTTTCTTTTCCAATTACATGGAATACATGATGTCAATACGTACCTTTCATAGATGTGATTATCTTCATCTGCAACTTTGCCTCCACATGAGAGATGAATTTGGGGAGATACATTTTGTATATGGTGGATTTCCAAGTGGCTGAATATATTGATTGGAATTTGGTCATTAACAAGAAAAAGAAGATCCATATTGCATCTTGCTCCATCATGTCAATCCTCTAAGTGGTCATTATGAACAACTACTCTATAAAAAATTTCATATGCAATCTTGGAGGATTTTATATTTACTTGTCTCTTTCCTAGAAATACCTTCAATTGCATTGGAAATGAATTATGCATCATATACACTCTCATGGATTGCAGATAGGAACAACTATTACATCTACTTATGGATATAGTTTGTTCAATGCAATTTTCTATTTGATAGAAACCAAGTTTGATGTGCACTCATTGTGCCTTTACACTGTGAAATCCTTTTGCAATGCAATTATGTGGCAGTCAACAGGAATTTAACTAGCTGCATCAACACCTTCTACCATATCGCATAGAAAGTATGATGACAATTGGAAGTTGGCAACAATACCTTGTAAACATGGAAATGCCATATGTGAAAGGAAATATAGAGGGTGGGACATTTTGTTTACAATGGATATGTATCATATTCATAGTAAATATCCAGGTCTAGTTAGCCCTTTCAGATGGTATTATCCATTTCTATTTTATTGATTCAAACTATGATTGAGAAATTGACATCATATCGTCGAAAACAAATACACCACACATCCATTATCAACCTTTAATAAGAAATACTTCCAGTTCAAGATTCAATGTCCATGCTAACCAAACTGCATTGGATCTACATAAGCATCGCATATTGTCAAATCATGAATTATCTGATCCGAATTGTCATCAAGTCATAGAGATATTAAACAAAAAACATAGAATGACTTATCACAAATTGAAAAATTGCATACATGAAAGAAAGAAATACAGTGGTTCAATTCATTCTAGACCTTTGAATTGTACAATTGATCATAATGAGGTGAAAGGGAGCTCGACCAAGAAACACAAAATCACATATCACAACCTAAACAAAATTGTGCGTGCCCAACACGAGTGCATTTACACACTTCCTACTAAACACAAACATCACATGTCAAATGAAAAAGATCATCGCCCTTTGCACCATAAATATGGTGAGGAGGGAATGCTCATAACAAATGTGGATTCCACCTTCAACATGGCTTGTCAACAAGTGACACTAGTTTTGAGTGGGAACCACATGTCGAAAAAATAGATACGTGAGAAAAATAGGTGAAACTACATATACCACAACTTTCATGATACTGAACAAGAAGGAAAAAACACATATCGTAAAATAGAGACAACATTGTGCAATGCTATCATTTAAAACCAACAAACACTTGCTACGTATCCTCGTCTGGGAAAGAGAGATGCAAAGCATACCTATATGAAAAAAATGAAAGACACTCCTTCCATTGCATGTGCAATTTGCGAAGAATTGAATTTCACAAAAAAACACTAAGTCTTTCACCCCTGAATTGAAGAAAGAATACATCATCTTGACACTAAATGATCAAACATTTTCCCCTACCAAATTTTTCTTCCATGCAAATGATCACTTGAAAATGGAAAACTGCCACAATTTTCAACACCTGACCAACTAAGATGTAACACACCACTACCATATGTAAGTACACTTACAGAACTTGAAGAGAGAATTGTGTCTCTGTGAATTGAATTTGCACAAATCATACCTTGGGGCTATAAATGATGCCAAATGGGGTTAACAGGAACAATTATTAATGTGCATGTCCAACTAGATGTTGTGCAAAAAGTGGTGCCACAATTCATGAGTGAAACAATGATGATTGTTGTAGCTCTCAAAAGAAGTTTGCAATACAATAATTCATACCATGCAGGTAGAGTCTGTGTGAAAAAATTCATGAAAGCATTAAAAGAATTATGTTCCAGGACCCTGTACAAAGCATAAAGAATTTGTATAAATGAGAAATAGAACCATGTTCTTGAACAAGGAAATATCAACTTTCTAGAGAATTTTGACACTACTACTGAATTTGATACAAGCGATGAATCAGAAAATGAAAGACCTGCTGAAACATTGATACATGGATTCACTAACTCACAACACATTCATGACTTGCAAGACGCAATTGTCGAAATTGCACCTGTTGAAGGGCAACACCCACTTGGAATATTCAAGGAAAATTTTGCTAAGGAAATGAACTTTCCAACACTGTTCTATGGATATCCACATTCCAGTGGCATCACAAAATGATTCAGCTACCAAAAAATAGTTCGATGGGGGCTACTACATTCAAGAAGTGACTTCTTCTGTCACATAACAAATTTGTTTTTCAAAACTATACACATAATAATTGATAAATTCCTCTCTTTCATATGGGTGCGAATAAGAAAAGGCCATCTACGAGGAAGAAATTTATTGGCCAGATATGTCAAGCACAAAGAAAACCTAGAAAAAATCCTAAATCTGATATTGGATACATAGATTTCAAAAACATTTGTAGCTCTCCTGACTACTTGCAACAAAACAAGAAAACTATATTTGCAATGATCCAACAATTGGGACCTCCAATTTTTTTCATCACATTTACAAGTGCATAGCATCATTGGGGTCCATTTGTGACTACGATGTCTGCATTATATAGGAACAAGAAAAGGAAAAAACAAACTGAGACATTGGAAAATGATGACATTGACTACCTCATAATAAAATACCCAGTGACATGTACTCGATACTATAGACATAAAGTAAATTCTTTGAAGCAATTGATATGTGGTGATGAAATATTCTTCAGAAAAATATCAGACTACTATTTTGTGATTTAGTTCCAAAATAGAGAGAGTGGGCATTACCATGCACTGTTACGGATAGAGGGTGCACCTATCTATAGAAATTACAACTCACAAATCGAGAAGTTTCTGGACAAATACATAACATGCAACAAAGACCATTTGATCCATAACTTTCCAAAGTTCATAGACATTACCATACAAGAAGTTGTAAAAAAAGAAATAATTCACATTGCAAATACAACTTCCCTGTGTTGCCAATGAGAACAACAAGAATCATAGAACTAATTAGTTTAGAGGAAAATGTTCTCATTAAGAGATCAACATTTGTGTTCCCATTTCTAGAACAACGGGGCTTCAATGACTTAATGAGCTTCGAAGACTTCTTGGTAGAACTAAATCTGATAGAAGATGAGTACATCCAAGTGACACAATCTACACTTAAACAACCAACAATTTTCGTTAAACGAAAACTTTCACATATTTGGAACAACGGTTTCTCCAAGGACATGCCAATTATGTGGAATGCAAATACAGATGCACAATATGTCCTAAATGCATATGTTGCGACATCATATTGTATCGCGTACATGACAAAGGTCGACAAATCTATGACAAGTGCATTTAGAAGAATGCACAGAGAACCTAAAAAAAATCAAATTGATGTGATGCAAATGATACGTACACTTGGAAATAAATTACTTAATCTTCAGCAAATGGTTGCTCAACAAGTAGTCCACATCGCACTTTCCCTTCCTCTGAACTGTAGTTCAAGGAAATTTGTCTTCGTAAACACATCTCCACTTGACACACACACATTCGTGCTTAAACCACCATCTTTTCTAGAACAATATCTTGGTAATTTAGAGCACATGATATGTTTCTCTATTATTTATTAATACCTATAGCATCCACCTCCTATTAATCATATCTTCCTTGCATAATTCCTATTGCATTACAAAAAAAATGGTACACCCATATCAAAAATAAAAAAACCAAATATAATACGCTTTGTCAAATACAACAAACACATCGACTATGAAAACTTAGGTAGAGAAAAACTATTGTTGTACGTTGTTTTAGGATTAATCCGTGAGTGTGGACACAAACCGATCTCCCTAGATCCACCTGGATCTAGAACAAAACAGGATAGAATAATACTCTTTCCCTAGATTTAGACTATTGAATGAACTAGGAGGCAAGAATCATGAACATACCTTATGATCGCTTCCTTGGGTGTCTGTTGTCCAGCTTCTCTCCAATGCTCTTGTGTCGTCAAGACCAGGACAACTCAAACCAATTGAAGTGAAAACAACTTAATATATTCAACAGTTAAAGTATGCATATGATCAAGGAGTTATGCAATAAAGTGACATTGGCTTTATGGGAAAGGGACATATTACTGTATTAATTTGATAGAAAGCAAGAATTACAACCTGAGCCTTGATTTTTCAAAACTCCTTTCAATGGATACTAGCTCTGACACACACACTTGCTCATGCATGAAGAAAATCAACCACTTTTGATAACCTTGTTGGTGTCTCTAGCTGCTGTAGCATCAATCCTTCATACAATCTTCCACTAATTCTCCAATAAATCTCTTGCTAGTTTTCTTCTAACCGTTTCCATGAGAATCCCATCAATTTATAAGAGAGAATGGATTAGTTACTTGGATAGGAATGATCCCAAAATACCAGGAAAGCCAGTACTTAGATAACCATTTGAATGCCATTTCATCCTTCTAGAAGATTCCCTTCTAGAAGGTTCGAGAATTTATCTTTTTCCCTTCTTTAGAAAGAGTTCGCACCCTAACAGTTAGGTACAGTGCTAACTTCTCGCACCTTGGCTTAAGGAAGCCTGCGAGAATCATGCATTCTCGCAGGAAAATGTATTGGTAGCCTACGAACCTTCCTCAAAACTGTAATTTCTGGAAAGAGACAAATGTACTTTTTCTCTGGAGAAAGTTCTAATGAAGAGCCTGATTACAACATAATCAATACATCATCACGATGACAAAAATCATGGATAACAGAATGCCCCCCAAAGTCTGAGATTGGAACCAGTGACAATCGATAGACTTTGTAAGCTGCATGT
>SNQJ01S0055882.1:1552-22921 GCA_010110895.2 Picea sitchensis
AACATTAAACTTAGAAAGAAAAACATCACCAGTGAATACACGCAAGAATCCTGTAAAAATGCCTCTTTGTATTAATGGAAGATCTCTTGAAAAATATTACAGTCTGATAGCTCGCAGGGCATAAAGATCAACCCTCAATACTTTGAAAAATAGAGTATTTATAACCCAAAATTACAAACGATCATATTGTTATCACTGAAATTTCATATGCACATGGCGACAAGAACTCCACATCATCAAAAAAGAAATGAAGTCATTCATGGCACTGAATTAATTTCACATCACTCCAGAAGGGCAAAAAACTATACAAAGTAACCAAAAATTGAAGGGCACTTTACAGCAGTTTGGTGCGCGCGCGCATGCACAGGACAAAAACATGTTATTCGCGGATGCGCGCTCGACGCGCGGCTGTCAACACAAAAACCCGTGCATCTGCTAAAATGGCGCATTAATTGAATAGGTCGGCCTCCCAACCGCTTACGGACCGGCTCCCAAGTTGATTTGACTCTCAAATCAGAGCCGGATCTGCAAAATCGGCAGGTTAATGACCTAAATAAACCCTAAAAGGGTCCTTGTTCACACTTTGAGAAGGTTACGTGACCGCTCGAGGAGATGCTATAAAAAGCTGCGAGGATACGCTATTTTGGCAAGGAATTCTAAGCATTGTTATGTTGTTCAGATGGTTTAAGGGCTCATCCTTTAAACAACAACCCATCAGCTGCATCACCGAGAGTTATTTCACTGCTATGCTCAGTTCTTCTCATTTGTAAGGAAAGCAAACTGTGTGAGGGCCCCAAAGAGCCTTCCATTGGGGGAAGAAGGACCCTCTGGTCTCTTCCTTCAGCGTGCTCCAGTTTCATTAATACACCAGCCTGAAACCATTGGTGACACCTGTGTTTTGTGTTTGATGTTTGTTGTTTCTTTTCACAGTTTTATTTGTTTTCAGTTGATATTAGCTTGTAGTTTTTTTTTTTTCTCTAACCCTATGCTCCATAGCTGTTCTGCCCTACTAGACCCAATAGGGTATGCAAGCGCTCTCTATTTTCTCACCTAGTGACCATTTGAACGCGAACACCAACCCAAAAAATAATTGTGTGACACAACTGAGAATACCTATCATTGTCACCTCAATAGATATCCCCCTCGTTTTAGTGAAGGAAAAGTCCAACACAAGGGAGGATTCCCGGGTGACCCTAGGGGGATTGAGAGGGGTGAAGCAAAGAGATAGAAGAAAAATCCTATAGGTCAAGTTCTAGGTGATACTTGAGGCTTGAGGAAATAGTCCGTAGAGTTGGTAAATGGTTTCCAAGGTTGCGTACATGAAAAACAATGTTATACAAACCAAAACAAGACAATATATGGTGATAGAAGCCTCAAAACCAATGGGGAATAAAAAAGAAACCTTGCTGTCCCAAAATTTCAGAAGTAAACAATGATATATCAACAAGATTAAACTTATAACAACTACAAATCATATCATCAAAGTCGACATAAAATATTGGATAACAATGTTTGCAATAAGTAAACAATATTCCAATGTTTAAATCCAAACTCTGATGGCAATAAGGGGGATGAAAGAGAGAGTTATCGATAGAATTTGTAACATCCCTATGGATGTAGCAAACCTTTGCTACAACAACATGTTATAACCACTAAATTCAGCAAGTAGGCCACCCAAACAATATCTCTTAAACAATAGATCAATTATCACAACTTGCAAGTGAATTTCAGTGGTAGAAGAAGTGAATAAGTAGTAAGAGAAAGTGAGTTTGCTTGTATCCATGTTGGCTCTAGCTTAATTTTTGTTACAACAACTCAATCAATTAGAAAATAAATATTCCCTTGGAGGAAAAGAGACCCAATAACATATAAAATTTAGATCCAACCCTAAATAATTAAATCTCTTCAAATTCACGTTTACCAATGCAACAATATTCAATCTCCAATGCAACTAGTGCCTTATCTATTGGGTTATGGAGTCTCTTGCTTTAATATAGGGTTTAAAAATATTCTAGGGGTGTAATCCTTCTTACTCCCTAGAGAAGATAAACCTTAGTAAGGTCTTGCTACTAGGGTGTAAACCCTCTTACTCCTTGTAGCAATCCTTAAGCCTTTTTAATAACAATATAAGAGAATTCCTTGATGGAGGGTGAATGCCCTTATACTCCTCCTAGGGTTTGATTAAATACCTTGAAATTAAGAAGAAAAACACAAGATTGTAGAAATTCCTTACCTATTCCAAGAGATAACATGCAAAACCCTTACTTTATCAAAGAAATTCCATCAAATTTCCAAGAACAAACATCCAAGAGAAGTCGCTAGCCTTTATTCCACCAATAGACAAGTGTACCATTCATTTTGGAAAAGAGAGAAGAGATAGCATGTATCGTCCCCCAACCCAACTAAGGGACATTACGGTGCATAATACTCATAAAAATGAAATTTTTGTTATCTAATTAATTTCTTGTAGCTTCCAGCTACAAATTACACGTACAAATTTAATTGTTGTGTGCTACTATTAATTTGATGCATCTACAGTAAGATTAAACAACATGAATGCATCTCAAATAACTCAACACAACAACATACATATCATTATCAATTTTAGAGGTAATGCACAACCAATAAACTCATAAATACAACACATAAACAAATTAGACACTTATGTTTTAGAAATAGTTGTGCAATCAGATGCTTGGGATGAACGTTCCACCCAACCATAGACCTGTTGTTCCAAATATCAACAACAAGTTACACCTGATCTTAGGCTAGTAATCCAAAAAAGAGTGTGGTTTCTTACTGTCCACTCACAACTCAAAAATTTCACAACCCACTGGTGTTCTCCTACAACTATCCTGATTTTCCACCAACTATCTTCCTCTTGACCTGCCCAACCCAAGGAATGTACCCCTTCACTAATCTCCGTCCCTTGGGTGTCCCATTCGTTTATCAGGGTCTCTCTGGCATAGGTGATCGAGAATATCTCAGCTTTGAACTCAAGGGAACTTGCTACCAGGAAAACTACCAGCAAAAACAAGAACAATACTTGTTGTTACAATGCAGCTCACTCATGAATTCACTCTTCAAGCATGAAAAATTGGCTCTTCAATATTCTTCTCCAAAACACTCAATATACGCTCCAACAGGTTCTAGAATTCACCCTCCATGGATGCACCAACTCCATGCTCTCTTCTTTTATCTCTACTTACTGTTCATGCACAAAAAATCAATGTGTAAAATTGTTGTCCCAACCCACACAAATTTCCTCCCTTTGGATTTCTTTTCTTGACTTACAACTTCACCAAGATGATTGTACTCAACCCCCATGTGCCCAATAACCATGGGATGTGATTCTCACACCCACCCTCTTACATGTATTCAATGATTGTCTATGAGAACACTCAATCATAAATTAGAAGGTTCATATACCAATAGAAAATTTAGGAAAATGGGTTGAATTAATATACATGGTAATTCCCCCTTGGACCCCCTGTTAGGCATTATCTTAGACCCTCCCGTCTCTTGGGATTAATTCAACCCCCATCTCTATTCGTGTCCCCTTAGAAATTGGTATCACATTTTATTATTAAAACATAGAAATACAAATCACATATTACATCGCTTGGTCGTAGCCACACATTATATCTACATTAAGCATTAATTAAACTGGGGATTATAGTGGGGATGTTACATAGAGAATTTCCCAAGGAGGGAGAAAATTGCAATCCAAGAGTATGTAATTCTCAAGTGATGAGTTTGAAAATGAAAAAGAGATGGCCTCTATTTAGATGAGGCCATCTAAACCAATTTTTCCACATACAATTGTCAACAACAAATTAAAAGAGGGTTGACCCCATTGATTTTCTCTTACAACTTGCAAATATAAAAATTACATAAAGTAAAACCCCAAAAAAGGGTGACACAACTCCCTAGAAGGGTGGCGTGAGGCCTAAAAGTGAGACATTGAGCCTCAAAATGCAAATCGTTGGCATGCCCAAGGTCATGTTCCAAGCTCTCATGTGATAGAATGTCATGCCATGCATCTCCTTCCTTCAAACCACATCACATCACCTACAGAACCATCAATCCCACCAAACCCTAGCCTTAAAATGACAACAAGGGATCATAAGGTGACGTCCTAGGCCTCCAAAGGCGAACATCATGGTACAAAGGGATATGATGTCATCCTTGAATGTTTTCAAAGTGCCTCCAAAGGAAACATCATCTATCATATGTACATAAAGGCTCCGGGGTGCTCTGCCTAGCCTGTGGGGTTTGACGTCCATCCAAGGGGTTTTCAACCCCCCATGAAGGTCAAAATGGCACAATTCCTCCATGGATGGATTTCACCTGGCAATGTCCTACAAAGACAAACAAGTACTCCCTCCAAGGGTACACAGTCACATGTATCATGCCAAGTAAGCCACATTTAATAAAAGAACCACCCAAACATGTGCATTAAATCCCACCTTTTCAAACTAAAAAAATGCTCAAAGACCTTATAAAATTTTCCAAATTTAAGTATGGGAGGGTTGTCATGGTGCCCTACTGGGTAGGCCAATCCCCATATCAAGGAGTGTTTCCCAATAAGACCCTATCTATGTCATGTAGTGAATATGAGGTGGATGGGGTTGTGACTTTTGAGCATAGGGTTCTTGACATATCAAGGGATCATATTGTCTCATTTATGGGTGCCTTTGTGGAGGGTGGGTTGCATCCCTCGTTTGCAATGCAACATTTTTCCAAGCCCTTCTATTTTCCATTAATTTATTATGGTCCAAACATTGTGTGCTATGTGAAATGGAAAGTAAAGAGCACAACAATGCCACTTGAAGTTATGAACACATTGAGTGCCTTATGCATTGGAAATTAAAAGACATTGCAAATGCATTCCCCCAACAAGCGAGACATTTATTAATTATGTTTTTTCTTTTTTAAAGGTCCTTCATTTTTTTGTGGAGAAGCGTTTCATTGCTCTTAGGACCTTGGGGTAAGCATCTAGAGGGATAATTTATGGCTTTTAACTTTTTCCAACTACAACAATTCTATTCCTTTATCCCCTTCTTCCCATGAAATGAGGTATAGGCCCTTCTTGGGGTCAATGAGGCCAAAAACCCAAAAAATGAGGAAATAGAGGGGAAGATGTGTGAAAAGTGATAAGTATGTGCGGGAATTGTATGATGAACCTTCAAGGAAACCTCTCAGTAGCAACACTTTTACCGAGGGTGACCCACTTACTAGGAAAACATGTCAACCACCACGGTGAAATAAGGAAAAAGGTATAATTTCCAAGCAAACATTTTCATAATCAATAAATGAATCTTTACAACATGCTCAAACACTTCAATTATTAAAATGACACTTACCATGAGACCAGACTTGTTACCTCATGAAGCAAGACCTGTTGTCCTTTCTAGGCCAAGATGGTGTGGTGGAGCGGCTTCTATGATGTTGTTGGCCGATGAATGGTGATGTGTGAGTGGAGAGGAAGAGTTGTATGCTCAATGTGAGGCTCATAGTCATCGGCTCTCAACACTCCATGTCTTCAACTGTGGGCCTCGATACATCATCTCATAGTTACCTAGCTTGGGGGTAACAATTCCTATCTTAGAGAAGAATTCCTTGAGGATGCGAATTTGCTTACTAAGGTCATATGGATTCATTCCCATAAGAACAATATCATTGACATAGAAAAGGATAGTGACTACACACACACACACACACACACACACACACACACACACACACACACACACACACACACACATGGAAATCAAGGTACAGATGATGCGATAATTAGCGATAGTTTTGTTTACGAGGGTATCATGTGGGATGTTCTTTCAACTTGTATGCCCCCTATCACCTCTTCTCATGAAATTTTGTTCGACCCATTTCCTCTATGTTTGGCTCCATGACCAACTGAGAATGATGTGCAGAGGATGGCGGAGGAGGTGGTTGTGTGCGCGCTAAATCAAGATAGAATTTATGATGGGTAGCTTGACACCCATGATAACTCTTATGTAACTTGACAACCATTATTGATATATATATATATATATACATATATATATATATATATATATATATATATATATATATATATATATATATATATATATATATATATATATATATATATATATATATATATATCATGATTGACAACCATGATATTTATATATATATATATATATATATATAAATAAACTTAGATCAATGTTTTCATTTTACTATCACCCAGTCAGAAGGGAAAGTGAAACCAAAGGGGATACACAACATAGGCTTCGGACTAAACTCTATGCTACTCTCTTGCTCAAATTGAATGAATGGAATGAAGGGTGGGGTGTGTTATACATTTTCTTGTAGGTTCCCGGTAAACCATTACTTACAACTTCCGGTAACAAAGATTCCATGAAGAGAGATAGATGGGGCATTTGTGGACTATAGGTATCTTATCCTTAGAGCTCGACCATATAGGGACCATCATGCTTTTACATAAAGAGACATCAGGACTAAAGTAATTATTCCCTTGCTTTGTGAGTTTCGTTAACCTGAGAACCCGTCGGGACCTGCTTATGTTGGAATGGGCATGAATCAAACTAATTTATTACAAAGAAGGACAACTGGGTCCATCAGTAACCCATAGCATTATCTAAATTATGTTGTGCAATAGAATCAAAAGAGAAATCACTATCATAATCATGACTACTAGGAGGATAACTTTGATCATTCGAAAAGGGAGGTAGTCCAACAAAGCATCACGTAGAAGGGTGAACCCTTCATAGCTGGAATCAACTCATCATCTGGTACACAAAGTTAACCAAAATAGTCACTACGAACTTTGAACTATTGTGATCTTGATGTAGAAGTATCATAATGAAGTTCACTTCCCCGAAAACAGAGATTGAAAGTGAACCAAGCTTCATAATGGGCTGCTTCTTGTATTTTAGCTAAAAACCATTTAACAGAGGGCTTCTTTACTTGTATTCCGAAAGAACTCAACATCTCTGGGACAATATCTCCAGTACAAAAGGAATAACCATCATGACCAGAAGTAAGGATATTGTTTGAATGATGAGAATTCAAATGTTATCCAACAGACACCATCAAATTTTGTTTGTTGCATAATCTTGCAGAAGTCTGGACAGGTTAATTCTGGTACATAGATGCTTATATATACCTGTCCTTGATTTGGACCTCTAGTCATGATTCCTCTAAATAAATTTATGCAATCTCTAAAGTATCTACCAAATGTTTCTAAATGATTATACATTTGTATCCAGCTTTCCAGAATTTTTATACATGCTGGACTAGACTTTATGCAACAGTCTAGACACTCGAAACAATAACAGTATTTACAATCTTTACACACTAGGTTCCATTTGAATCCTGGTGGAGGATCTTCCCTGTGGTTCAGGGTGGATGAAGCCATTTAATAGTCTTGTCTTTCTCCTTAGAAGGTGCGGCTTCTCTGGTTAATAAACCTGCAATGCAATTATCTTCCCCTGGCTTATATTGTATATCAAAATCATAGCCATATAGCCAGATACTCCATCGCAGAACCCTGTTGTTTCCCTATTGAGAAACCTGGGATTAGTAAGCATACCACTTCATATGAAACTTCCGTCTGTTCTAATAACGAAATGAACATGTTTAAGAAATATCCTGAATTTCTTGATGCCATTCTTGATAGCAAGAATTTCCTTATGTGATGAGGGGTATTTAGCTTCTATGTCGCTGAAACATCCAGAAGTATATATGCATACTTCTTCCAATATTGGACCATTCTTTTGAAGAAGAAATACTGCCCATGTTTCATTTGAGGCATCAGTTTCAACTATGAGATGGAGGGTCATATTTGGAAGATACAATCTGGGAAGATTCTGGATCTTCTGCTTGATTATCTGAACAACTTGTGTCATCTTATAATTCCATGGAATAGCTTTGCTTAGCCTTCTTTGCAATATTCGGACATCTTTAGCTTGATTTTCATAAAATTGCCGAATATAATTCAAACATCAAAGGAATCTCTGTAATTGCTTAGTATCAGAATCTCATCAGGGAAATCATTTAATTTCTTCAAGACATGATCTTGAAGCTCGACTTCTCCTTGGGAGAGGATTAACCCAAGATATTCTATTTTAGATTGTGCCCAACACAACTTGTTTTTACTGAGCACCAAACCATGCTTATATAAAAGTTCATATACAATTTTCAAATGTTGTACATGTGTTCTCATATCTAAAGAAAAGACAAACAAATCATCAATATATACAATGATAAAATTTAAATGCTTAAAAAATGTCATCCATCCTTTTAAGGTCCGGATGGAACTTTTTTGAAACCAAATAGCATGACCCTCCATTGAATGCTGTCCTTGTGTGGAACAACGAATCTTTATTTTTATACCTGTCTTTAGGAACAATACCTATCTGCCAGAATCCACTTTTGGATCAAACTTATTGAAGACATTACATTTCCCAATTTTAAATATAATAATTCTTTTTAGATGCAATGGGAATAATAAGAATTAATAAAGCTTCATTTAAAATCTCTATAGTTGATAACATTTCTAGGTTTACCCCTTTTCTGCTCACTATGCTTATTCACATAAAAAGCAGGACATGCCCAAGGACTCCTACTTACTTCTATCAACTTTCTTTCAAGTAACTCAAATATCTCCTTTTGGCAATATTCAAGTTCAGTAGGAGACATATGATTAGCAGATGCTCTCTGAGGTCTGGGAATATATTCTTCTCTATATGGCAAGTCAACAAAATACAACTCTATAGTCCAAAAGGCATCAGGATAATCCAGGAGGTGCAGTCTGATTCTATTTTGTCTTTGATTTCTTTGATTATATCCATCCCATGTTTATTAATATGGGTAATAATCTTTTGAATACAAGCAAGTTGACTAGCAAACTTTTCAATTTGCAAGGTAGATTCTTTTACTGCAATTCGAGTTTCATAAGAAGATTTACTTGGAATATTCAGGGTCTTTCTATTAACAGATAACTGTACAAAATTGCTGCCTACAGTAAAATGCAAACATTTATTCACAAAGTCATGGCCTAAAAGAATATCTGCTCCTCTATCAAAACTATATAAGGTTACTAATACATTTTCTTCCTGGATGTATATAGGAAAATCACGGAATATATGCTTAATTTCAACTCGGTTTATTGATATGAAAAGATATATCTATTGTCATATTAATTATTAGAGTTAGCGCATGCTTTACTGCAATTCATGGCACCCGATTATCTATCCCGAGCATCTAGTGTATATTGCAGATATCCTGCAGTTTTGATATTTACAGAGATGAATGATCTATCATCTAGGCCGCTAATGTTTTTATGTACAGTGAATGCTTCTATCTCCTTATGAAATATCTCATTCTCAAGTTCTTGATCTCTTTGTTTCTTGAGCTATTCAACTTCTTCCTTTTGTAATTTCACAGTATTCCACAGTTATCTGATCAATACTTCCTTTTCCTTAATTTATTCTTCAAGATGGAAGATTGTATTATCCAAAGATTCATTCTTTGGATTAGTAGAAGAATAAGGAATTATAGCTTTACCTCTTGACTTGTCTGGAAGTTGTACTTTGGGAGGTAGAGGCTTTGGCTTTGTTGATTGCACAAAATCAACATCAGTAGGTGTATAATGGTGAATATTCCTGCAGCAGGCTATTTGGATTGAATCTATTTGAGCTTGAAGGGTTTCAAGCTAGGTAGTATATCGATCAGCAAGGTGAAACTGTCTAGGAGTAAGAGTTGATAATTTGAGTTGGAGAGTTGAGCGTTGAGTGAGAAGAGAATTGATATCAACGAAAGAAGAAATCATCTTGATTTCTAAGAAATTGAGTTCCTCAGGGAAGGTGTCATAATCAGAATTTTCAGCAGATGATTAGTCAAGGTATTCAGGGATGGAGGTATCCTGAGTCAGAGGGGAATCACTATCACTATCCTTAGAAAGGGATAGATATTCACCATCTGAACAGTGAGAGACTAAGTCTCATTCAGTGGGGATCATATCCTGTTTGAAATAATTCCATGATTTTAATTTGGGATTTTGTCTTCGACCGTAGAGGACACTGAGATGCCCAGTGGCTAGGATTTTTACAAATAAAGCATGAAGTTGTTTTAGCTTTAGAGTGATGTGGTCTTCTTTTAAAGAAAGTCTTTCTTTTAGAGACATTAAATTTCTTAGGAAATTTTCGTGTAAACTTTCTTCTTTTCTGATTTTTTGCACTCCAGGAACAACTGGGATCAGTTCTAGACCATTTCTTTGACTTTTTCTTCTGAGAACATCTAAAACTAGATGTTTCATTGAAGACTTCGCAAACAGAGGATTCAAATCCTAAATGTTTCTTTAAGGATTTTGCAGTCTTCTTTCGTATACATTCATTTTGTAGAGCGGTAACTACTTGCTCTTGTAAACCAACAAGAGAAAGATCTTCAATATCAATTTCTAGATCTTCTAATATTTGTCTGACATGTTCTAGTACTAGTCCTGGGAGAGAGGAGAGGTATTTTCTCAGGTAAGTTGTATTGTTAGGATCTGGTACTTTGTATAACATCTTTTGCATTAGACAGAAATATTTAGGCAACTGTGAGAGGTGGCATAATCGTTGATTCATATAGAAATCATCATAATGACTCATGTTGACTCGAATATCTCCATGGGAATTAAGTGAACAAACTTTTTACAATCATGTTGGTTTCATGTTCAAGTATTCTGAGCTTACTTCTAGGAGTTATTCTTTCCCACCATAAATTTAAATTGCCAACAAATCCCCAAGTAATTCTTGGGAGGGCTATATCACTCCAAAAGACTTTGTCTTTATGGAGTAGCTTTTGGGTTTTAGCCCAAGCTTGCCATTGTTGAATAATGTTTTCAATCTCAGTTTTGGATTTACAATCAAAGTCAGAGACTGTATCATTATCCACATGCTTGATAGATGAGGGAGGTTGTCCATCAATATCCATAGGGGATTTCTTATTTCCTCCATATTTGGCATTACACAATTTTTCCGAAGTAGTGTGGTAAGAAGTTCCAGAGGATTCACCTTGGGTTGGTTTAGATTCTTTAGGAGAACTAGATGAAGGTTGTTTTCCATCAAGTGCTTTGATTGTGATACTTTGTACAAAATAATCAGGGGAAGATATACACTAAGTAGACAATTGAGTTGTTAGTAAGCTTGCTTCTCTATTTTGTGACAATTGGTTTTCTAGGTCAGTAATTTGGCCTTTTACCAATTCTACTTTTGCAATAGCAAGACGAGAAATTTCTGCTATTCTAACTAAAGCAGGGTTAGACAAGGAAGTATCCAATTGCTTTAAGGTAAGGTGTTTTTGTTAGAATCTGGGGATCCGAACAATGAAAAAGAAGCATCTTGAGCTACATCACGAATTAATACAGGCGAAGAAGGGTTAGATTGTTCAGTATAGGATTGTTTGAGAGATGCTACAACTTTTTCAATAATATCAAGCTTCAGTCAAAGTTCTTTGAATTTAGACTTCATTTCATCCTGATTTTGTTCTAATAGAGAAATCTCAGAATGTAATCCATTGAGATGATTATGTGCTTTGATTACATCCTGGGCAATATAATCAAGATTTTGTGCTAGGCAAACTGATTGATAGTTTGTATAATTTTGAAGTATGATTATATCCTGAGAAGGTTCAACATCAGATTTACTATACTTTATGAAATCAAGATCAACAACCATATCATTTTGAAACTTAGGAACATGATTTCCACACGGTTACAGGCTTCTATGTGGTAGCTTCGGTTCTTTTCTCTGAGTTCTGGGTAATGGACTATTAAACATTTTAATTGTAGGGACTGCTAGATCTTGGCATTCAGAACACTCTGAGTGTTGACCATGATGATCAACCTTTGTCTGGTAAGTTCTGAAGTTCTTAGGAACATATGGATAAGAAGTTGGATTAGAAGGTTCCTGAATAGGGAATATCTTCTTACAATAATAACAATCCTTAGATCCATGTTGATGGCTAAGTAAATGGTCATCTAATTTAGACCTACCAACAATAGGTTTATATACAGGAGAAGAATGTCTTGCAAAATCAGATCTTGAACTGCTTGCAGATAAAGATGAGAATTGTCTATCAAGATCTTGTATTCTCTGGCTTTGTGACCTTCCTAGCTTTAAAACAGGGTTACCGATTTGGTTAAAGGTAACTGAAAGCTATTTAGGCATAGGAGGTTGTATTTGATGGAGAGATAGAGGTATATTAAGCGGTTCGATTCATCCTATTTACATTGGTTAATGAGAAACCCGAGAGTTAAGAGGAAAATTTTAGACCAATACTTTTGAGGAGTAAGCATTTAAGGAGTTTGGGATTAAGGGCCGGCATGGTTGTGGAAACAAAGCGAAGGATAGAAGAATGAAGTTGCGCAATCTTAGAGCCATTAGCCATATTAAAGCCTGCGAATTGAACATAGGCTTGTAATAAGGTATTTATATAAGGATCACGCAGAGAGACTTGATACCGGGGCAAGGCAGAAGACCAGACAGGGCCGTTATGTAAAGGGGCCTGTAATCCTGAAATCATGGCATCTTTGAAAGAATTGTGACGTGAATCAAGAATACATAGGAGTGCACTGATGTCTAATCCTGGGCGGACTAGAGAATTTAAACCAAATTGTATTAACCCGATATGGATGTATTCATAACCATTCTCTAAACCCCATTGAATATCTTCAGGCTGTATCAAAGGTATCTGATAAACAGACTGACACCGTCGGGACACCACTGTTGGCCCTATAGACATGAATCAAATTACTTTATTACAAAGAAGGACAACTGGGTCACTCATGCTTCCATAGCATTATCTAAATTATGCTGTGCAATAGAATCAAAAGAAAAATCACTATCATGATCATGACTACTGGGTAGAGAGCTGTGATCGTTATTCGAGAAAATGGTGGCAATAACCCTCAAACATCACGGCAGAATGGAGATCCCTGCATGGCTGGGATCAACTCATCATCTGGTACACAAATTTCACCAAAATAGTCACTACGAACTTTGAACTGTTGTGCTCTTGAAGTAGAAGTATCATAATGAAGTTCACTTCCCCGAAAACAGAGATTGAAAGTGAACCAAGCTTCATAATGGGTTGCTTATTTTACTTCAGCTAAAAACCATTTCTTGAAGGCTTCCTTACTTGTATTCCGAAATAACTCAGCATCTCTGGGACAATATCTCCAGTATAAAAGGAATAACCATCCTGACCAAAAGTAAGGATATTGTTTGAATGAGGAGCATTCAAAATGTTATCCAATAGACACCACCAAATTTTATTTGTTGCATAATCTTGCAGTAGTCTGGATAGGTTAATTATGGTACATAGATGCTTATATATACATGTCCTTGATTTGGACCTCCAGTCATGATTCCTCTAAATAAATTTATGCAATCTCTAAAGTATCTACCAAATGTTTCTAAATGATTATACATCTATATCCATTTTTCCAGGATATTTAAACATGCAGGACTGGATTTTATACAACAAGATAAACAATCAAAACAATAACAATATTTACAATCCCAGACGGACCAAGATCCATTTGAATCGGTGGGGATTTTCTCGAGATTAGTTCAGGGTGGATGAAGCCATTTAATAGTCTTGTCTTTCTCCTTAGAAGGTGCGACTTCTCTGGTTAATAAATCTGCAATGCAATTATCTTTCCCTGGCTTATATTGTATATCAAAATCATAGCCATCTAGCCAAAGGCTCCATCCCAGAACTCTGTTGTTCCCCTGTTCAAGCAACCCTCGATTAGTAAGCATACTCTTCATATGTTTTAAATCTGTTATAACAATGAAATGAACATGTTTAAGAGCAGTCCCGAATTTCTTGATGCCATTCTTGTGATAGGAATTTCCTTATGTGAGGGTATTTTGAAGCTACATTGTATTTGAAACATCGAGGAGTATATATGCATACTTCTTCGACTTGGAACCATTCTTTTGAAGCAAAAATGCTGCCCATGTTTCATTAGAGGCACCAGTTTCAAGTATCAGTTGAAGAGACATATCTGGAAGATGTAGTTTGGGCAAATTCTAGATCTTACGTTTGATTATAATCTGGATAGCTTGTGTCATCTTATAATTCCATGGAATAACTTTGCTTAGCCTTCTTTGCAATATTCAGGACATCTTTTGGTTTTGTGAAATTTCGAGATATAATTCAAACATCCAAAGGAATCTCATTTGTATGAGAATCTCATGAAATCCATTTTAATTTCTTCAGACATGATCTTGGCTTCGACTTCTCCGCGGGAGGATTAACCAAGATATTCTATTTTGGGTGTGCAAGCACAACTTGTAGGCAGCACCAAACCATGCTTATATAAAAGTTCATATACAATTTTCAAATGATGTACATGTGTTCTCATGTCTAAAGAACAGACAAACAAATCATCAATATATACAATGATAAAATTTAAATGCTTAAAAATGTCATCCATCCTTTTAAAGATTGATGGAGCATTTTTCAAACCAAGGAGCATGACCCTCCATTAGTGCTGTCCTTGTGAACAGCAGATGATGACATATACCTGTCTTTAGGAACAATGCCTATCTGCCAGAATCCACTCTTTATGTCAAATTTACTAAAGACAGTACATTTCCCAATTTTAGAAAATAACAATTCTTTTGAAGGCAATGGGAATCTGAGAGGTAATAAAGCTTCATTTAAATCTCTATAGTTGATATGTTCTAGGTTTACCCTTTTACTCCTTATGCTTGTTCACATAAAAGCGGGGACATACTTGGGACTCCTCTTGGCTTCTATTATTTTTCTTTTAACAAATCATTTGTATCTCCTTCTTGCAGTATTCTAACTATGTTGGAGACATATGATTAGCATAAGCTCTCTGAGGTCTGGGAATATATTCTTCTCTATATGGCAAGTCAACAAAATACTGCTCTCTAATCCAGAAGGCATCAGGATAATCCAGAGTGCGGTCTGATTCTATTTGTCTTTGATTTCTTTGATGATATCCATCCCATGTTTATTAATATGGGTAACAATCTTTTGGATACGAGCAAGTTGACTAGCAGACTTTTCAATTTGCAAGGTAGATTCTTTTACTACAATTCGAGTTTCATAGGAAGATTTACTTGGAATCTTCAGGGTCTTGCTATTAACAGATAACTGTACAAAATTGCTGCTTACGATTAAAGGGGAAACATTTATTTACAAAGTCTTGGCCTAGAAGTATATCTGCACCTGTATCAAAGCTGTAAAGGGTTACTAGTACCTTTTCTTCTTGGATATAAATGGGAAAATCTGGAGCTATATGCTTAATTTTCAACTCAGTTTGTGATAGCGAAGATATATCTGGCCAATGCATAATAGTATTGGGGATGCCCATGCTTTGCACCGCAATTCCTTGACACGATTATCTATTTGAGCATCTAGAGATTTATATTGCAGATATCCTGCAGTTTTGATATTTACAGAGATGAATGATCTATCATCTAGGCCGCTAATGTTTTTATGTACAGTGAATGCTTCTATCTCCTTATGAAATATCTCATTCTCAAGTTCTTGATCTCTTTGTTTCTTGAGATATTGAACTTCTTCCTTTTGTAATTTCACAGTATTCCACAGTTCTCTGATCAATACTTCCTTTTCCTTAATTTATTCTTCAAGATGGAAGATTGTATTATCCAAAGATTCATTCTTTGGATTAGTAGAAGAATAAGGAATTATAGCTTTACCTCTTGACTTGTCTGGAAGTTGTACTTTGGGAGGTAGAGGCTTTGGCTTTGTTGATTACCTGAAAATCAACATTAGTAGTATTATAATGTTGTATATTCACCATGCTTGGTTGCTGGATTGCATCAATTTGAGCTTGGGGTTTTAGTGGTGAGTATCGATCAACAAAGGTGAAGCTGTCGGGAGTAAGAGTTGATGTCGAGTTGGAGAGTAAGGGCATTGAGTAAGAGAATTGATATCCTTGAAAGAAGAAATCATCTTGATTTCTAAGAAATTGAGTTCCTCAGGGAAGGTGTCATAATCAGAATTTTCATCAAGTGATTGGTCAAGGTATTCAGGGATGGAGATATCCTGAGTCAGAGGGGAATCACTATCACTATCCTCATAAAGGGATAAATATTCACCATCTGAACGCTGAGAGACCAGTCCCATTCAGCAGGATCATATCCTGTTTGAAATAATTCCATGATTTTAATTTGGGATTTTCTCTTCGACCGCAAAGGACACTGAGATGCCCAGTGGCCAAGCTTTTTACAAATAAAGCATGAAGTTGTTTTAGCTTTAGAGTGTTGTGGCCTTCTTTTAAAGAAAGTCTTTCTTTTAGAGACATTAAATTTCTTAGGAAATTTTGGTGGCAAAATTCTTCTGTTTTTGATTTTTGCACTCGGAACAAGCATTCATTTGCATGCAGGCTCCTTGACTTTTTCTTATGATGGGAACATCCAAAGCTAGATGTTTCATTGAAGACTTCACAAACAGAGGAATCAAAACCCAATTGTTTCTTTGGGATTTGGGTCTTCTTTCGTATACATTCATTTTGTAGAGCGGTAACTACTTGCTCTTGTAAACCAACAAGAGAAATATCTTCAATATCAATTTCTAGATCTTCTAATCTTTGTCTGACAAGTTCTGGTACTTGTCATGGGAGAGAGGAGAGGTATTTTCTCAGGTAAGTTGTATTGTTAGGATCTGGTACTTTGTACAACAACTTTTTCATAAGACATAAATATTTAGGCAACTGTGAGAGGTGGCATAATTGTTGATTCATATAGAGATCAACATAATGACTCATGTTGATTATGATATCTCCATAGAATTCGTGAACAACAACTTTTACAAGCTCATCGACTGGCTTTTCATGATTTAAGATTTTGAGCTTGATTTTAGGGGTAACTCTTTCCCACCAAATACCTAAATTACCAGTAAATCCCCAAGTAAGTCTCAAAGCTAAATCACTCCAAGAGACTTTGTCTTTATGGAGTAGCTTTTGGGTTTAATAAACTTACCATTTGGTGAATAATGTTTTCAATCTCGGTTTTGGATTTACAATCAAAGTAAGAGACTGGAGCATTATCCACATGCTTGATGGATGAGGGAGGTTGTCCATCAATATCCTTAGAGACTTTCTTATTTCCTCCATATTTACACAATTTTCGAGTAGTGTGGTAAGAAGTTCCAGAGGATTCACCAGTAGTTGGTTTAGATTCTTTAGGAGAACTAGATGAAGGTTGTTCTCCATCAAGTGCTTTGATTGTGATACTTTGTACAAAATAATCAGGGGAAGATATACACAAAGTAGACAATTGAGTTGTTAGTAAGCTTGCTTCTCTATTTTGTGACAATTGGTTTTCTAGGTCAGTAATTTGGCCTTTTACCAATTCTAGTTTTTCAATAGCAAGCTGAGAAATTTCTGCTATTCTAACTAAAGCAGGGTTAGACAAGGAAGTAGCCAATTGTTTTAAGGTAAGGTGTTTTTGTCCAGAATCTGGGCATCCGAACAATGAAAAAGAAGCATCTTGAGCTACATCACGAAATCCGAACAATGAAAAAGAAGCATCTTGAGCTACATCACGAATTAATACAGGTGAAGAAGGGTTAGATTCTTCAGTATAGGATTGTTTGAGAGATGCTACAACTTTTTCAATGATATCAAGCTTCTCAAAGATTTCTTTAAACTTAGACTTGATTTCATCTTGATTTTGTTCTAATAAAGCAATCTCAGAATGTAATCCATTGAGATGATTCTGTGCTTTGATTACGTCCTGGGCAATATCATCAAGATTCTGTGCTAGGCAAATTGATTGATAGTTTGTATAATTTTGAAGTCTGATTATATCCTGAGAAGGTTCAACATCAAATTTCCTACACTTTATGAAATCAAGATCAACAACCATATCATTTTGAAACTTAGGGATATGATTCCCTGGTCCTAGGCTTCTATATGGTAACCCAATCCTTTTTTCTCTACCACTTCTAGGTAATGGAGAGGTAAACATTTTAATTGTAGGGACTGCAAGATCTTGGCATTCAGAACACTCTGAGTGTTGACCATGATGATCAACCTTTGACTGGTAAGTTCTGAAGTTCTGAGAAACATAAGGATAAGAAGTAGATTCAGGATTTACTATCACCAGATCCAGAAGGCAAGTGAAGCAAAGAGGATACACAATGCTCGACTCGGACTAGACTCTATACTCTCTCTCGCTCTAATCCTGAATAAATAAAATGAGAGCTGAGGGTCTTATTTATACATTTTCTTGTAGGTTCCCGGTAAACCATTACTTACAACTGCTGGTAACAAAGATTCCATGAAGAGATAGATGGGGCAGCTATGGACTACAACTGTTATCTCGTCCCTTAGAGGCTCGGCCATATGGGGACCCATCATACCTTTTACGGAAAGACATCAGACTAAAGTAATTATTCTTTACTTTACACTATGGAGTTTCACGTGAACCCACAGAACCGTCGGGACACCACTGTTGGCCCGATAGACATGAATCAAACTACTTTATTACAAAGGAGGACAACTGGGTCCATCATGCTTCCATAGCATTATATAAATTATGCTGTGCAATAGAATCAAAAGAGAAATCACTATCATAATCATGACTACTAGGAGGAGAACTGTGATCATTCGAAAATGGTGGGAGTCCACCAAAGCATCTGTAGAAGGGTGACCCCTTCATAGCTCGAATCAACTCATCATCTGGTACACAAAGTTCACCAAAATAGTCACTACGAACTTTGAACTGTTGTGATCTTGATGTAGAAGTATCATAATGAAGTTCACTTCCCCGAAAAGAGAGACTGAAAGTGAACCACGCTTCATAATGGGTTGCTTCTTGTATTTCAGCTAAAAACCATTGCTTGAAGGCTTCCTTACTTGTATTCCGAAAGAACTCAACATCTCTTGGACAATATCTCCAGTACAAAAGGAATAACCATCCTGACCAGAAGTAAGGATATTGTTTGAATGAGGAGCATTCAAATGTTATCCAACATACACCATCAAATTTTGTTTGTTGCATAATCTTGCAAAAGTCTGGATAGGTTAATTCTGGTACATAGATGCTTATATATACCTGTCCTTGATTTGGACCTCCAGTCATGATTCCTCTAAATAAATTTCTGCAATCTCTAAAGTATCTACCAAATGTTTCTAAATGATTATACATCTGTATCCATTTTTTCAGGATATTTAAACATGCAGGACTGGATTTTATACAACACGATAAACACTCCAAACAATAACAATATTTACAATCTGAACAGACCAAGATCCATTTGAATCCTGGTGGAGGGTTTTCTCTGAGATTCAGATTCAGGGTGGATGAAGCCATTTAATGGTCTTGTCTTTCTCCTTAGAAGGTGCGGCTTCTCTGGTTAATAAATCTGCAATGCAATTATCTTTCCCTGGCTTATATTGTATATCAAAATAATAGCCATCTAGCCAGAGACTCCATCGCAAAACCCTGTTGTTTCCCTGTTCAAGAAACCTCTGATTAGTAAGCATACCCTTCATATGTTTTAGATCCTGAATTTCTTGATGCCATTCTTGACAGCAAGAATTTCCTTATGTGATGAGGGGTATTTAGCTTCTGTGTTGCTGAAACATCCAGAAGTATATATGCATACTTCTTCCAGCTTGGAACCATTCTTTTGAAGCAAAACTGCTGCCCATGTTTCATTAGAGGCATCAGTTTCAAGTATCAGTTGAAGAGACATATCTGGAAGATGTAGTTTGGGCAAATTCTGGATCTTCTGTTTGATTATCTGGACTGCCTGTGTCATCTTATAATTCCATAGAATAACTTTGCTTAGCCTTCTTTGCAATATTTAGACATCTTTTGCCTGGTTTTCATAAAATTGCCGAATATAATTCAAACATCCAAGGAATCTCTATAATTGCTTAGTATCCAGAATCTCATCAGGGAAATCATTTAATTTCTTCAAGACATGATCTTGAAGCTTGACTTCTCCTTGGGAGAGGATTAACCCAAGATATTCTATTTTAGATTGTGCCCAACACAGCTTGTTTTTGCTGAGCACCAAACCATGCTTATATAAAAGTTCATATACAATTTTCAAATGTTGTACATGTGTTCTCATATCTAAGGAAAAGACAAGCAAATCATCAATATATACAATGATAAAATTTAAATGCTTAAAAATGTCATCCATCCTTTTCTGGAATTCAGATGGAGCATTTTTCAAACCAAACGGCATGACCCTCCATTGGTACTGTCCTTGTGGAACAACGAATGCTGTTTTATACATGTCTTTAGGAACGATACCTATCTGCCAGAATCCACTTTTCAGATCAAACTTGCTGAAGACATTACATTTCCCAATTTTAGAAAATAACAATTCTTTTGAAGGCAATGGGAATCTGAGAGGTAATAAAGCTTCATTTAAAGCTCTATAGTTGATAACCATTCTAGGTTTACCCCTTTTCTGCTCACTATGCTTGTTCACATAAAAAGTAGGACATGCCCATGGACTCCTACTGGCTTCTATTAAATTTCTTTTTAACAAATCATTTATCTCCTGTTTGCAATATTCAAGTTCAGTAGGAGACATATGATTAGCAGAAGCTCTCTGAGGTCTGGGAATATAGTCTTCTCTATATGGAAAGTCAACAAAATACTGCTCTCTATTCCAAAAGGCATCAGGATAATCAGAGGTGCAGTCTGATTCTATTTTGTCTTTGATTTCTTTGATGATATCCATCCCATGTTTATTAATATGGGTAACAATCTTTTGGATACGAGCAAGTTGACCAGCATACTTTTCAATTTGCAAGGCAGATTCTTTTACTGCAATTCGAGTTTCATAGGAAGATTTACTTGGAATCTTCAGGGTCTTGCTATTAACAGATAACTGTACAAAGTTGTTGCTTACAGTAAAAGGCAAACATTTATTCACAAAGTCTTGGGCTAAGAGAATATCTGCTCCTGTGTCAAAATTGTATAGAGTAACTAATACCTTTTCTTCCTGGATATAAATGGGAAAATCTGGAGCTATATGCTTAATTTTCAACTCAGTTTTATTGACAGCACGAAAAGATATATCTATTGTCTGCCAATAGTATTCAGGGATTGCTCCATGCTTTGCACAGGAATTCATGGCACCAGTATCTATTTGAGCATCTAGGGTATATTGCAGATATCCTACAACTTTGATATTTACACAGATGAATAATCTATCATCTAGGCCGCTAATGTTTTTATGTACAGTGAATGCTACTATCTCCTTATGAAATATCTCATTCTCAAGTTCTTGATCTCTTTGTTTCTTGAGATATTCAACTTCTTCCTTTTGTAATTT
>SNQJ01S0055883.1:0-17758 GCA_010110895.2 Picea sitchensis
CATATCCTCTTATTTAGTCTCTTGCTTCTCTACTCTCTCCATCGCAACATCATTCATATCTACAATGATGAAGTTGAAGTTGACTGGGGTCAGTGTGGTCTGCAACTTAGTCATGGGAGATTTGGACTTCTTCTTGGAAGAAGGTTTATGAGGTGAACCCTTCCTCTTCTTCAAAATATATTCTTCGTCTCTCCACTTCTGTTCTAATTATTCTAACTCTTCTCTATCACCCTCTTGCTCTGGTGTGATGGAAGAAGTCTTCACTGAGGTACTGCTTAAGTCTTGCACTTCATTGATCTTTTGTTGCATGCTAGATCTAGGTATATCCTGCGCAGCTTCTTGATTGTCTACATCAAATATCTTCGTAGGGTCAACTGGAACAAGGAGGTCTACCGACCATTCCTTTGTGATCTCCTCTAGATCGTCTTTTGTTAATTTATAATAGGAGTGTAACTGCTTCTTGTGCTCGTCAACATGCGCTATGATGTAGAGAAAGTGGTTATTTGTGATGAACTTCATCAAGGGCTGAAACCTATAGAGGGTGTTCAGTGTTATGCACAATGTATACTGGATAGCTACTTTCAACTGATTATAATATGAATGAAACACAACATTTGACTGCCATTGTTTATTCATATCGTTCAAGTACCACAGGGTACTAAAATTTGCGGCCAATGGTTCAAATGGCTCGATGTCCAGGAAGTTCACACCTTACGACATCTCCCATGCAATGAAAGCAATCAAGATCAGGAGCCAACTGAAATGGAACTCATATCCTTGGTCTTGGGCTTCTCTGCATTTGAATTCCAACTGGTTTACCAAGTACTTCGCCTAATTCATTTGTAGGCCCTTCGCGCACTTTATTGTGAGTTCTAATACGAATCCAGTGACTTGGGTGGGCCGGTTCTTATGAACTAATTTCCCTGCAATTAGTTGGTAGGTGAGGCATACTACGTCGTTCTGGATAGAGGCTACCTTATAGCCTCACGTGCCCTTCTCGACATTTCCATAAGTCTCTTTTATCTTTCAGTACTCCACCTATTTTGGTACTCCACCTATTCCGGTACTACAATATTGCAACTGTGATGATATGGTATTCATTCTATTCCAGTACTCCACCTATTCTAGTACTGCAATATGGCAACTATGCTCATGTGGTAACTATTTCTATGCTCATCCGGTACCAGATATAGTTCAAAATTTGAAATATTTCTAGAAGAAAATCGGGGACATGGGTTTTGTCCAGAAGGATGTTTACATGTGGGAATGTGTTTCATAATTTACCCAAATCACATGAATGGACCTCCATATTAGGATGAATGATTATGAAAATATTAGCAAAAATCTCAAACTGCCAAATTGCACCTCGATTACCATGCATATGGCATAAAATCTAGAAATTCTACGAAATGGGTTTTGTCTAGAATGTGTAAAATTGAGTATAAAAAAAGTACTTTACAAAAATTTGAATGTTTTGAGAAGATATGGGTAGATCTCTAACTCGAATCTGCCCAAATTGATGAAAATCCCAGATTTTTAGGATTTATCTTAAAACTGTAAAAAATATTTTATGAGTTTGGGGATTCGGTTTGAACCATTCCTCCATGGATTTTATGTATAAATATTACCTCATAGGTCTAAGGAAGGGAGAGGAATTTTATGTAATATGCTGTAAGACTCCTTGTTGGTATGGCCAGGGCCCATCGACCCAATAAAGGTAAGCTTCATTTTATTTTATTTGTAAATATAATTCTAGATTTTTGTGTGTGTGTGAATAGAATAATTCTATACTTAATCATAGAATTTAACTTCAGTCCTGTTATGTTTCAGTGATACATTTGATGACATTGAGTGAGTAAGAATATTCTGTACAGTATGAGTGAAGTGATTTTTGATTGATTAACTGTTATTTCGGTGTGTGTCATTTTCTAGATTAGATATTCTAATGATTATTGTCTTGCAAGAATTAGTCTCAAGTGAAGCCTCTATCTCTCACCCTACACGATCCTGTAATGGAGTGCTCCCTTACACTTAGAATTTCATTTTAGTATTAATTAAGTTACATCTTTTGAATACATGTATGACTAGGACCTCTATCTCTCACCCTGCATGTGCCTAAAATGGAGTGTCTTCCTTCACCTGTGATTTCAGCTAGTATTGATTGATGTTTTCCTTTGAGCATATGCAGAGTGTTAGTTGTTATTTGTCTATATGTTGTAGGAATAGACTCAAAGTTCATATTTCTACTTCATGAGCCTATAATGAACAGACTAGTCACCTGAGCAAGACTTTGAAACATATTTTTTTTATGAGCTTTGCTTTCTAGCTTTTGAATTGTGTGAAGAGTGTTATTTTTAAAAGTGTGTTGGCTTCTAAATGGTTTTATTATATAATATATACTAAATAGACATAGGAAAATATCTGTTATCGGCACATATAGTTCATCAACTCTATGGATTACGAATGTTGGTTGATAATTTATGTTTGGTAATATATTATGCACATAATTGCACCAACATTTTGGCGCCATTGTAAACGATAATAGTTGAATTAGATCCTTTTAATGGTTTTGGATTGGTTTTATGGATGACCTAAGGGTGGATAGAAGATGGTAATATTTGAGGGGAGAGCCCATGCATACACTTTAGTGGGGTTGCTCCAAATCTAGGTTGTCCTCTCCCTTTCATGCAGAAGTGTTTTTCTTTTAATGCAAGTGTGTTTTTTCTTCTTTTATGAAAGCGTGTGTTTGTATTTATGCAAATTTAGTTTTATTTATGATGAGATGACTTGTGTGAACCGATAACCTGGTGATAGAAGGGTCCCAGTAATGCAAGGAGTTCAAGTTTGGTGTGTTTTATTTTAGCAAATAGTTTTAATTTCTTAGTTTTAAAATTCAAATATTTGATGATAAATCATTTTTTGGGGTGTTGTAAGAACCCCCAAGTAATAATTTGTTTTGTGAGACAGGGATCATCAACCATCTAGATTAATTCATGGATGATCAAGATATTGAAGAATGTTCCTCCAAGAACTTTCTCACATTCTAGAAACAGTTGGGATATACACCTCTTAGGAAGACCATATCTTGATAGCAGTAAATAATTTATTTGTCGCTCCACAGGAAGATTTATATGTCCCTTTGTATTCCTCTTGTAAATTTGTTGAGAAGACTAAAGAATCATGTATAGAAATCAATGAAGACCAACCATTAGAACCTGATATTAATGAGTTCTTAGCATGAATCTCAGCAGATCCTATATGTACTCCAAAGATGAATCATCTTGAAGAAGATACTTTGGGTAGCCTGGAAAAGGAGGACATGTTGTGTGACCTAAACAAAGAGGGGAAACAAGAATATATTGATCCTATTGAAAGATGGTTCCAATTAGTTGTCAGATCAGACTACTCTTTTACTTTTCATTATTGTTTGATCTCATCATCAAAGTCCAAATCAACATGTTCAGTGCTGGAAGTTCATAGTCATTTCCAAAATTCCAGTACTGTCCTGTTCCAGTACTGTTTTGTTCTAGTACTGCAGAATGTTGTTCTGGTATTGTTTTGTTCTAGTACTGCATAATCATGTTCCAGTACTTCCCTATTTCGGTACTGTAGAATCATGTTTTGGTACTATTGTTTTATGGTACTGTCCTATTCTGGTACTACAGAGTCATGTTCTGGTAGTACCTATTCCGGTACTACATAAACATGTTTCTATACAAGTTACCAATTTGGTATTGATACCAAGGTGATATGATCTTTGTCTTGTGCTTAACATTGTTTTCACTTCAGGAAATTGGAGCTATGGGATAATATTTTCATGTTATTTATATCAAGGATCATTTAAGTCTTGTGTTAAACTGTTCTTTACTCTCATATACATCTTCCTCCTAGATTGTTACACTCACCCCTAATTGAATCATCCTTGATATCCTTTAAGAAGATATTTTCACATTTATCTCTATATGATAATGAGTGCACCTGTCGTATTTACTCATGATTATTAAAAAATGATTAATAATTGAAACATCCATTGAAAATTTGTGACACCATTATGTCTAATACTAACCTAGTTGATTCACCAAGTTCTTATCCAAGTTTATCTTTACAAGTTTCTCTTGGGAGGTATTGATGAAAACCTCATGTGGTGGACAGCCCTTGCGAAACCTCAATGACATTTCATGAGAACCCTAATAGGATTAACTAGAGGGACCTCTTATTCATTATCCGATATGTTCCATTATACATTGAATAGATGGATTTAAGGCTAATGTGGATGATATCACCCTTGGGATAATTGAAAGTAGTTAATTATGTACCTAATAACTCTAAAACACTCTCATACCACCTGCCTTCCTTATACTCTAAAATTTTCAATGAAAAATATAAATCATTCTAAATCTTTTGAGTAATATAGTAAAAAGGAAGTATCAGGAAGTACAAGTAAACCCACTGAGGTACTGAATAGGCTTGTTGGCAGTAGGGCCATGCTTGTATGGTACTAAGGTAAACCCCATGGGGTACTAAATAGGCTTGTTGGCAGTGGGGCTATGCCGGGTAACAAGAGTTGAGAACCATAAATTGGCTCACCTAAAACTAAACAAAAATCCTTGGGTCTCATTCTGAAGCAATCATTATCAAATCAGGGCTAGGAGATGATCTTTATATCTCTCGGATCATGTTCTTAAGAACCTTAAAGTATCCACTTTATGGTTCTATCTTTAAAATAAATAGGTTTTCATGAAAGTGGGACCCTCGATATATGTAATTAACCTTACTTAAGAAAGAAGAGCTTCATCTCTAAAAACTTGGATAAGAAACGAGTTAATCATCTTGGGATGTATTCTTTTATGTGTTCCTCTCTTCAAATGGGATCTAAACTATGCTTATATCACTTTTCTTTTAAAGGTAATCCAGCCAGGGGGCCTATTACTCAAAGTCGTTATGAAAACTCTTGGCCACTATCCTATAATCATGTTAGAGTCACATCCATCCCTTTCTCCTAATTATGATCCACAACATATTGGATAAGACTTAACATCAAATCACTAACATATCTAATCTATTACTCATGACTCTACTTTTCCATCATAACTAATTTTCCATGGGTAAAAAGTGTGAAGAATAGGATAGGAAGTTTATATTGTATATAATGTTACTTAAAAGAGAACTTAAGGAGCTGAAGAAGGGTGGAACATCAACGAATTCTTGATCGAGTGAGTAGTACCATCAATTTTGAAATTTTGAAGATGATTGTTGCATGAGGACATGCGATGGATAAGGCATGGGGGAAATGTCGAGCCTCATTTTTGTCACCTCCAATTGCCTTATATTTTCCCATATTCAGACCAATATTTCCTCATAGATATGCACTATGTTTTTGTTTCCTCAACATACATGTCATTTAGCAATTATTGTGTATATATGAGGTAACTCACGTTGAAAGCATAATTTATTTGATTTCTTAATTAAATTCGGATTAAATGATTGTTATTTATGATTCTAAATTATTTTGATTAATTTAAGAAACTTTCATGACAAGGCTTTATCTCATCCAATACTCATCCTTGGGGCTCGCCCGGTACTCCGCCTATTCCTGTACTACAATATTGCAACTGTGTTCATCTGATACTCCTTCTATTCTGGTACTCCACCTATTCCAGTACTGCAATATTGCAACTGTGATGATATGGTACTCCTTCTATTATGGTATTCCACCTATTCCACTAGTACAATATTTCAACTGTGCTCGTCTGGTACCTATTTCTGCACTCATCTGGTACCAGATATAGTTCGAAATTTGAAATGTTTCTAGAAGCAAATTGGGGACATGGGTTTTGTCCAAAACGATGTTTAAATGTGGAGCTATGTTTCATAATTCAACCAGATCATACATGTGGACCTCCATCTCAGGAGGAATGATTCTTAAAAAATTAGCAAAAATCTCAAACTGCCAAATTGCACCTTGATTTCCGTGCATATGGCATAAGATCTAGAAATTCTACGAAATGGGTTTTGTCTAGAAAATTGAGTAAAAACTGAGCACTTTACCAAAATTTGAATGTTTTGAGAAGATATGGGTAGATCTCTAACTCGAATCTTCCCAAATTCATGAAAAAACCTAGATTTTTGGGATTTATCCTAAAATTGTAAAAATTGTTTTATGAGTTTGGGGATTTGGTTTCATCCCTTCCTCCATGGATTTTATGTATAAATAAGAACTCATAGGTCTTAGTAAGGGAGAGGAATTTTTATACTGTAAGATTCATGGATGATTTTAGGGGCTAAATTTTGCTCATGGGCTAATTTTCCATGGTTTTTCCAAAAATGAGATTCACTATTTTAAAAATGATTCGCCCAAATTCTATAGGATAAAATTATTTTACCTTAAAAATCGCCAACGTTTTATAAAAACTATATAAAATAATTAGAAATTTGAATATTTTAAAAAAAATATCGCCAAACATTTATAGTTGACATATAAAGGATTAGTAATATTCGCCAAGGTTTCTACATTTTAAAATAAATTTCCATCCTTAAAATCATCCTTGGTAAGATTGGTTCTTGAAGAGAAGAAGAATAATTATGTTGTAAGATTGGTTTTTGAAAACTATTAATTGTACTCTATTTTTCTGAAGTAATGAGATAAGTTTCAATTCATGGATTTCGTTTGCATGATCAAATATTATTACCTATAAGTGTCTCTTAATATTCCTTGTTGGTATGGAAAGGGCCCATTGACCCAATCAAGGTAAGATTCATTGTCTTTTATTTGTAAATATAATTCTAGATTTGTTTTTGTGTGTGAATAGAATAATTCTATACTTAATCCTTGTTGGACACACCTACCACACTTAGAGGGGGGGGTGAATGAGTGTGGGGATATTTTTCCCAAAACTTCCCTCTTTACATAAAACTCCTTAGTTAACATTTAACATTTACTCATTACCCATTGCTGTCATTTATAACTAGTTAGAAGTGAACATATATCAGCAACATATATCAACAATATATCATCAACAAGTCATCACCACAAGGAACCCAAACAACACAAGATGTATGTACAATTTTTATTTTTATTATGGACAACAATCCGGGGGTTTATCAACAACAACTTAATACAGTAC
This sequence comes from Picea sitchensis, assembly GCA_010110895.2. Taxonomy (NCBI): domain Eukaryota; kingdom Viridiplantae; phylum Streptophyta; class Pinopsida; order Pinales; family Pinaceae; genus Picea; species Picea sitchensis. Next base: position 7,125 of record SNQJ01S0055883.1, read on the forward strand.
AACTCTACAAGAGAATCGACTCTATTATGCAAGACACAACTTACACACTCAGCACCAACTGAGATGAGGCAAAAATCCTCAACAGATATCAATCTTTCAACAGGTACACAACCTGTTAGTAGTGCAACCAGTGTGTGTATGCGCCCTGCCTCAATACATCCCGCGTATGCACGGTCCAGTGTATACAACAACTTGTGTATACCTTCTGAGTTGTTAGGGTTTATCCTTCAAGATCAACTCAAATCATCTGCAAACAATATATCATTCTCTTCTATATCTAAGTGTCCAATCTATCCACCAGCCAGTCACAACACATCCAAGCTCTCCAATAGCTTGTTCATGCTCCATAACAAATCAAAATGAATTCTATCTCAATCATGTATAAACAACTAGTATACCACATCAATCATGTCACCATTGAATATTCATACATGTCAGATATAACATTCACACACCTCTAAGAAGCACATAGCATAAGTATATCTATCTAAATATATCAAAGCACTTAGCAAAAGAAGAGATAAACAAATCAAGTCAAAGCACAAAGCATAACACACAGATTTACGTGGTTCACCCCCACCCTGGGGCTACATCCATGAACCCTTCTTCTTTATTAGCATCTTCAATCAGTTACAGAACAGAGCCACCAAAAACCTTCTTCGCATAGGACAGAAGATCTGTCTGGATGGCTAGATCCTTCTTCCTTGCACTACAACACAAATCCTTCGACAACTCCTTACAACGACTTGAAATTAGCTATGGAAGCCTCTTACAGTCATTCACAGAGCCTACTCTATCACATAGAACACTTGCACATAGAAATATTTACCACCACATAGATTTACTACTTCTTACATCACCTAGATTACTTATTTATACATACAAAATAAGCCTACACATGGGCAAATCCCAAAATTGGTCCAACATGACCAAGTATCTCCCAAAACGTGGTCAAGGGCCAATAGGCCACCAACACTCACCTTTGAGTCATCCCGATTCACTCTGGTCTAATCAATTCTACCTCGAATTCCTTGAGCTTGGCTCGAGCTTCTTCAACCTGTTGTTGTGCTATGGCCTCTTACTCGACAAAACCCTGGATGAGTGCATCATTCAACGGGTCCCTCTAGGATCTTTTTTGCTGTACTCAAAACCTATTTTAGCTCTGCTCATCGGTTTTCAACCTCTATGAATAGATGACATGCATTATCTTGTATCGGTTGAATTCGTTGAGTCACGTCCATCACTTTTCTCTGGATCGTATGGATCCGTTGCTAGGTTGTGCGCTACTCATGAGATATCTTCATTATTTCTATGGGTTATAGGGCCTTCAGTTGCGTCTATAGATTTTCAGCTTCATACTTCACCTCCTGTAGATGCAACTCTAATTTATATAAATCTAGGTTCTCGATCAGGTTCTCATATGTCTCGGCACTGTGGCTACTCAGCTGCTTGCAATCCAAGAAAATAACTTTCAATCTATCAACAGAGTTGCAGGCAGTTATTTCTCTTTGGTCTCTGATCTCTTGTGGGGTCTCAAGTACTACGTGAAGCTATAGATCTGCGATGCACTATTGGAGCAAAGTGTGATTCATACTACAGGAGGTGATTCTTTCTTCAGTATTTACCTCAATGACTGTCACAGAGCAAAGTTCTCTGTTGACCACTTCCTTTACCTCCAGTTGCTCCGCCAACATCTGTTCCTTTCCTTTTTGTAGCTATTCTTTCTCGTCATTCCACCTTTCTTGGAGATCCCTATTTTCTTGTTCTGCAACACTGTGTTGTTCTACAAGTACTTCCTATACTTGTGTCAAAGCCTGAGTGGCTTGATCTGCTTCATCTTGTGCTTTTCAAAGTCAAGCCTCAACTGAATCCATGATTTGGTGGAGTTGAGCTGGCTCATCTCCTACTTTTGGTGGTCCAACTGACAGGGGCACAGTGGAGACTGCACGCTTCGACTGAAGTGCCTACTGCATTCCTTAGAGCTCTATCTCGATTGGACTGTACATATCCTCTTATTTAGTCTCTTGCTTCTCTACTCTCTCCATAGCAACATCATTTAAATCTACAATGATGAAGTTGAAGTTGACTGGGGTCAGTGTGGTCTGCAACTTAGTCATGGGAGATTTGGACTTCTTCTAGGAAGACGGTTTATGAGGTGAACCCTTCCTCTTCTTCAAAAGATCTTCTTCGTCTCTGCACTTCTTTTCTAATTATTCTAACTCTTCACCATCACCCTCTTTCTCTGGTGTGATGGAAGAAGTCTTCACTGAGGTACTGCTTAAGTCTTTCACTTCATTGATCTTCTGTCACATGCTAGGACTAGGTATATCCTGCGCAGCTTCTGGATTGTCTACATCATATATCTTTGCAGGGTCAGTTGGAACAAGGAGGTCTGCTAACCATTCCTTTGTGATCTCCTCTAGATCATATTCTGTTAATTTATAATAGGAGTGTAACTGCTTCTTATGCTCGTCAGCACGCGCTATGATGTAGAGAAAGTGGTTATCTGCGGTGAACTTCATCAGGGGCCAAAACCTATAAAGGGTGTTCAGTGTGATGCGTAGTGTATACTGGATAGCTACTTTCAACTAATTCTAATATGAATGAAACACGACATTTGACTGCCATTGTTTATTCATATTTCTCAAGTACCATAGGGTACTGAAATTTGCGGCCAACAGTTCAAATGGATCGATGTCTGGGAAGTTCACACCTTACGACATCTCCCATGCAATGAAAGCAATCAGGATCAAGAGCCAACTGAAATGGAACTCATATCCTTGGTCCTGGGCTTCTCTGTAGTCGAACTCCAACTGGTTTACCAAGTACTTCAACCAATTCATTTGTATGCCCTTCGTGCACTTTATTGCGAGTTCTAATACGAATCCAGTGACTTGGGTGGGTCAGTTCTTGTGAACTAATTTCCCTACAATTAGGTGGCAGGAGAGGCATACTACATCGTTCTCGATAGAGGCTACCTTGTAGCCTAATGTTCCCTTCTCAAAATTTCCATAATTCTATTTTATATTTTGTGCTAAGGCTCGGTCTGTGGGCTTTCCAGGGTAAAAATCATATGGGCCAAGGCCTTGCATGCTCAGCCCAGTGATCCTATGGATCAAGGTCGGATCCACTGTGATACATCAGTTCATCCATAAATATCCTCCATGGTAACAAGATACCAACAACTTAACACATGCGTTCACTTCTTGATGTCATTCAAAGTACATGACCTTCATAACATTAAGTAGGGTAGACTGTGCGAGGTTATGGGTCCAAGGCTGGGGGATAATATTTGAATTCTTTCCTTTCATCCTGGTCAGATACTTATGTAGAGCAAGCATACTGTAAGCTTTACGGTCTCCAAGGTTGAAGTCACTAAACTTCAGAGATCCTATCTTATCCTGGTCTGTGCGAACTGTGTGTATCCCTTTCACGATGTACACAGTGACCAAGGCATAGTCAAAATCTCTAGGCACACTATCTTTGTTCACTATGCCACTTAGAGGACGTATATAAGTAGGTAAGATGCTTGTAATCAACTTAGCATTCGTGATATCATCTATATGCTTCATTCTCGTCTCTGTCGTGATTCTGGAAGTTCCTACTCCATGAGCAGTTGATGGAGAAGCTTGGACGCCTCATGTCGATGATGCTTGCACACTTGCAGAAATCCTTCTTTCCGACATGAATTTCTCAGTCCTGAGATCAATGAGTACTTCCTTTGCAAATTCTTCAAGTGCGCTAAGCTCTTCAGACATACACCCTCAGTGTTAATAATATCGGGTTTATGAAGTAACATAGACATGGAAATAATATGGAAAGTAAGGGCATAATGATCACTGGACAATCTTAACCAAGTTTGCGAGCTCAAATTCTCGATTTTGAAAAAGTGTTCTTCGTGCATGGCGTGACGGGGTAAATAGGAAACTGAGCAATGGATTTCTTAAAATTTGTATGAGGCTTCATTAAATCTTGTTTTGTCCATTATGGCACGATCCAACAGTCAAGTGGTGAGCCATAAAATGTTTTCCAGTTGTTCAGAGAATTAGTCGAACGGATATATCATCCCCAACAACTATATTGCTTCGCCACGACGAAGTGACCTATGCCATTGTTCTGATATCCCGACGAAGCTCCCATTCTGTAAGTTTTCTTTCTGCGATGCCCCCTCTAGGGCCTTCTATAACTTTTCAATCTTATCCCTCTTCTTACTTATCTTTCTAGCCTTGTTTCAAGTAATCTTCAACTCGGTTTGTCTTTTTTCGTTCAGATTCCTATCTTCTTTTAGCATAGTCATTGAGCGTTGTTGAGGTTCTCTCCTAGGACTCAGGGGTAATATTTATTCTTTGTTTGGGATAAGTACTTCAGTCTTTTTGGGGTCTTCGAATGTTATTGTATCTTCGACATCAGGGTCTCTAGTGCGAAATAACTTCGGTATATTCTCATATTCTTCAATCAACTGTGCGATCCTTCTGGTCATGAATTCGTTTAACTCTTGTTTCTGTTGTTCCAAAAATTCTTCTTCCTTTTTTTTTCTAGCTTGATCTCTATCAATCCAGGGTTTTCCCAATAAAATGGTAAACTGGGTGTTATCCTCAATAAATTTAATAATCTCAAAATCTTTTTCATTCGAGGTTCCATTGGCACTCATAGATATCTGAGTGAGCTTTCCACATAGGTTTACCAATTTTCCTCTGAATATTCCTATTCCTCCTAATGAAGGAATCATATCAAGCCTCCCTATGCCTTCCCAAGTTCTCTCTGTCATGATATTCATCCGTGTTTCCTTATCAGAACACAATAAATGTCGAAGTCCCCTATTCTTACTTCGATGCATTCTTTTTATTTAAATATCTCTAATAACCTAACATGTCGTTGGTCATTCAAGGTTTCTTTCATCTGTAGCAATACTTTCGTTCATTATTTTTGGGGTTCTTCTATTTCTGGATATGCCTCTTGGTTTAGATTCATTCCTTCAATATTAGCAATCATTTTGGGGCAATCCAATACTTCATGGTCTAGAGATTTACAATGAAGACAACTAAGCCTTCCACCAGGGCATTCCTTAGATAGATGTCTCGTATTACTGCAACTGTAACAAAGGGTTAATCCTCTCTTTCTTTTAAATGATCCCCAACCTCTTCTGTACTTCGCACTAGGATCATAGGAGCTAACCTGCAACAAATTATTTATAGGATCCTGCATCCATTTGTTAGTCCAAACATTCTTACTATGCATAGGTATAACATATCTATCGATTTTCTTATCAGATCTATTCATATCAAACCTTCTTTCATCTATTAATGCCCTATTTTTTAAGCTAGGATAGAATCTATCAAACATACCTAGATCCATGCTTTAGAAACAAAAATTTCCACTTATCTTACTTTTACAGAGTACAAAGCTTTCAGATCTAGAACTTTTAACTATTCTTACCTTTACCAGAGCACAGAGCTTACAAATCATACCTCTTTTAATTAGAAAATTCCACTTTTACCTTTATTAGAGCACAAAGAGTTCAAATCTTGCTTCTTTTCTTAAGTATCAACCTCTTTTCTTGCATATATGACATTTCTTTCTTGGCACAAAGCTTCACAGGTCAAGTAGGATGTTGCGCACTAGGGAAACAGATCTATGCAATGAGCTTCCATGGTTTCAGATCAAATCTTTTCACAAAGATTCTTCTTCTTTAGTTCCCAACAATCATAGTTTCAAGTCCCAAAAATAGAACTATTTGTTGGCACAGGGGAAGACTCGGGGTTCAACACTACAACAACGCACCAAGAAAACCCTAACTATCGACCCTTTCGGCAACACCTGTGAAGCAGATGAAGTCACACCTGAGGTATAGCCAGGGGTGGTTGCAAGACTCAGGTGTCTGCAACCTTAGCTAGGACACATATCTGTGATTATATTTCTTACATAGAACTTAACATCGATCATTCGTCAATATTCAACTCTTATTATATTTTGTAGATAACACAAAGCATCCCAACATTCACTTAGATCTAAGGTATTTAAACACTTAGGAATAGTAAAATAGATCAGATATGGTAGATCAGCACTAAGCATCTTCATACATGTCATATCTAAAATTCACACACCTCTAATAAGAACAGAGCATAAGTAGATCTATCTAAATATATCAAAGCACTTAGAAAAAGAAGGGATAAACACATCAAGTTGAAGCAAAAAGAATAAGACACAGATTTATGTGGTTCACCCCCACCCTGGAGCTACATCCACCAACCCTTCTTCTTTGTTAGTGTCTTTAATCGGTTACAACACAGAGCCATCAAAAAACTTCTTCACATAGGACAAAATATCTATGCAGCTTGCTAGATCCTTATTCCTTGCGCTACAACACAAAGCCTTCCACAAATCCTTACAATGACTTGCACTTAGCTCTGCAAGCCTCTTACAGTCATGCACAGAGCCTACTCTATCACATAGATCACTTGCACATAGAAATATTTACCACCACATAGATGTACTACTTCTTACATCGCCTAGATTACTTATTTATAAATACAAAATAGGCCTACACATGGGCAAAGCCCATGGGCTGACATCCCATTCCCGTCACATTATCCAAAAAACCCAAAAGGGACCCAAAAGTGGGTCGAGATTCCACAATCTCCACTTCATTTGGCGCTCCATCTTCGATAGGCTTTCGAAGTCCCAAAATTGGTCCAACATGACCAAGTGTCTCCCAAAACTTGGTCAAGGGCCAATAATATCCATTACATGAATAACAATGCCCATGAAAAACACGTTCATTCCTTTTCTTTGGTGTCCCAAAGATAGTTTCTTGATGTCTTCCTTGCTTTGTTCTTTTGAATTATTATTTGTCTTGTGTAGATGGTTGTTTTGAAACATTGTCTTCCTTCTTTGATGGACTTACCCCATGCTTCTTTGAGGTGCTTGCTTCAGCATGTGTATCTTCTCCTTTGTATCCAAGAACCGATTTATCACATGGTGATCTTTGACTTTCCAATATCTCATCCACGATTCTTGAGCTATTCAATAATTTGTTTGACTTTTCTACCTTCTTTTTAAGGTTAAAATTTTTGGCTTCTAACTTACAACATGACTCTTCTTTTTCATTAATTTGATTCTTCAAAAGTTCTTCTAGCCTTTTGGCTTCTTCAATTTGGATCTTGAGATGGACAATAGTTTCAAAAAATTTGCTAATATCATCCTCTACCTTCATATCTTCTTTTTCATTCTTTAGTCTTGGGATCTCTTCTTTCTTTTCTTCTAATTTAGTTTTAGAACTCTCTTCTTGTTCTTTGAGCATTCCCTTTAACTTCAAGATGTACCTTTGACTCCTCCTAAGAAACTTCTTAGTTTTATCGGAAAGATAGTTATAGTGTATATAAAAATGATCACTTCTATATCTATATAAACCCTCTTCAATTTCCTTTTGAAGTTCTAATAGATTTTCTTCTATTCTTTCCATGGGATAACTATCATCAAACTTTACACAAATTGTTTCTAGATCGTCTTCTTCACTTGAGAAAAATTCAACATCATCACATTTTGAATCATTGCAATCAAGATTCTTTGGAGATTCTTTACCTTCAATATATTCCTTCTTGCCAACACCATCACATGATTCTTTTCCTTCATTTGAAATGTATTCAAGATCTTCCTTTGTACTATCATCACTTGATTCTTTATCTTCACTTGAAATGTTTTCAAGATCACATTTGGAAATAATACAATCAAGGGTTTTTGGATATTCTTTACCTTTGATAATCTTGATGGAGTGGTCTTCAACATCTTCTTTCTCCTTCTTGCTTTGATATGTCTCTTCTAGCTTTAGCCATAGATCCTTGGCGGAAGTGAATTGTCCAATGATCTCTTTGATAGGGCTTGAGAGTCCACTAAGAATGTTCTTGAGAACCAATGCATTAATATTCTTTCCTTCCCTTTGAGATGCAAACTTTGAATTGTTCTTCAATGGAAATGATCCACCAATGGTTTCCTTCCAAATGCCTACTCCCATTGTCTTCAAATACACTCTCATCTCTATTCTCCAAGTATAATAGTTTTCCTTATCAAGGATTGGTATTTCATCATCCATTTGTGTGTCTATGGATCTCCTTCAATCTTGTTAAGTCTTGTAGTGAAGGCCCACTCTGATACAAATTGTTCGACACACCTACCACACTTAGAGGGTAGGGGGGGTGAATGAGTGTGGGGATTGTTTTCCCAAAACTTCCCTCTTTACACAAAACTCCTTAGTTAACATTTACTTATTACCCATTGTTTTCATTTATAACCAGTTAGATGTGAACATATATCGACAACATATATCAGCAATATATCATCAACAAGTCATCACCACAAGGAACACAAAGAACACAAGATGTATGTACAATTTTTCTTTTTATTATGGAAAACAATCTGGGGGTTTATTAGCAACAACTCAATAGAGTACAACTCTACAAGAGCACCAGATCTATTATGAAAGACATGGCTTACATACTCATCACCAACTGATATGAGGCAACAATCCTCAACAAATATCAATTTGTCAATAGGTACACGACCTGTCATTAGTGCAGCCAGTGTGTGTACGTACCCTGGCTCACTACATCCCACATATGTACGGGTCCAGTGTATACATCTGCCTGCGTATACCTTCTGAGTTGTTAGGGTTTATCCTTCAAGATCAAATCAGATCATATGCAAACAATATATCATTCTCGTCTATCTCTGACTATCCAATCTGTCCACCAGCCAGTCACAACACATCCAAGCTCTCCAATAGATTTTTCATGCTCCACAACAAATCAATATGAATGCCATCTCAATCATGTATAAACAACTAGTATACCACATCAATTATTTCACCACTGAATCAACAGAGTATTACTCACTCCATCAACTAAATCAACCAAACTGAACCACACCATAGAAGCCATACCAAGAATGCCCTAAGCATTCACAACACATCAAACAATAATATCCATCAAGATAATAATGTAACCATACCAGTGTCTTAGTGATATATCTGAGGCCATAGAATGAAAATATGGAATCTTTCGCATCATCCAAGAGATTGGCACCAACTCAAACACAATTCTTCACCATTCTATTCACTGTACGCACCATGTCCTCATACATCCCACGTATACCTTCAATGTATACGCACCATATACACATACAACCAGCATATACCTAAGAAACTAGGGTTTTTAAAGCTCTGAGAATTTTTCCATCATGATCTCCGACATTGCCAAAAATTTGATGCATCCATGAGATCCTCCTCGCGCTCTCTTTCTCAGAATATATATTCAATCATGCTCAAGAGATCCATACCAAATATGCTCTCACAAGAATCTCTCCATCAATACTCCACAAGATAATCAATCATGTCACCACTGAATCAAAAGAGTACTTATCACTCCATCAATGAAATCATCCAAACTGAACCACATCATAGAAGCCACACCAAGAATTCCCTAAGAACACACAACACATCAAACAATAGTATCCATCAAGACAATAATGTAACCATATCAGTGTCTCAGTGATAGATCTGAGGCCAGAGAATGTCGATCTGGAACCTGCCTCATCATCCAAGAGCTTGGCACCAACTCAATCACAAGTCTTAACCATTCTATCCACTGTACGCACCATTTCCTCATACAACCCACATATACCTTCAATGTATACACACCCTATACACAGACAACCCGCGTATACCTCAGAAACTAGGGTTTCTGAAGCTCCGAGAATTTTGTCCTCAAGATCTCCGACATTACCAAAAATTTTATGAGTCCATGAGATCCTCCTCACTCTCTCTTTCTCAGAATAGATCTTCAATCATGCTCAAGAGATCCATACCAAAGATTCTCTCACAAGAAGCTCTCCATAAATACTCCACAAGATAATCTCACAAGAAGCTCTCCATCGATCCACCCAAAAAGAATGATCTGCAAGAGACCATATTTATCTTATTTATACTTTCATCCTCTAGGTCACTTAACCCATTTTTAGGTCACTTAACCCATTTCTAGGTCACGTAACCTATTTTCCTTATTTTAGGGTTAACCACTTTCCATAAATAGAAAGTTCTCCAATACTTTATCATTTAAATAATGATTTCTTCTTTTAGGGCACTTTGACTTCTTTGACCATTTGGGGCTTCAAGCTAACACATGGGGGTCCTTTAACTTTGTAGGGCCATAACTCTCAAACAGTGAGGAGTTATGTGACATTCGACATACCATCGGAAATGGCATGACAAGAACTATCCATCTAGGATAGTTTCACCAACAAATTCTTTGATCTTCATCTTATTATTCCACATACAAGCATGGGTTCTCCAACCATTCTTTTAGGATAACTCAATCCACAAAGCGTCTTCCCATGAGGGATTTCATCATAAGGGGACCATTTTGGAGTTCATCCACTTTTGTACCTTATCAATCATGATAAGACAATAATGATTCATCTATGCATCAATCCACCACTGCATCATATACATCAACTATGCATCATGTATCAATGACAACTCATTGATCCATCTTCATCATATCAATGAAAACTCATTGATCCATCTTCATCGATTGGTTTCCACTTGACATATATCATTCTCATCAAGGAAAATACATATACAT